>JAQQBS010001422.1:25762964-25780132 GCA_030347275.1 Microctonus aethiopoides | reverse complement strand
TTTTTTTTTTTTTTGTTCTTTCATCCAATCCCGGACCTACGGTACCTAAGCTCGAGTTGAGACACGTTGAACGTGTGTGCCACACTAAAGAAGAACAAAAAGAAAAGGAAGAAGGTGGTGGAGGTGGTGGGCAAGAGTGAGACGAACCAAATAAGATAGAATGAGAGGGAAGTTGCCTGCATGCAAGTTATTCTCGGAGGGAGGCTGCGGTCCGAAGGTTCGACGCCCCGACCTGGCCCAACTGGAAAAAACCGGTTTCTTCACTCTGCCGTGATTTTTTTCCTCTTTTTTGCCATTCGCATCTACACTTTTTGTAATACCAGCCAAACACTCTTCAGCACCAGTACTATCACCACCACCACATCACTACCATCATCTTCATCATCATCATCATCATCACCATCATAATCATCATTATCATCCAAACACACCACTCTATATTCATTTACTCTTTCTCATATTGACCATATTTTTTCTTCAATCACAACATGTGGTATCGCGCGTGGGCGCGATTTCTTGGCCAACATGATGGCCATCCATGATCAGATTCATCACCATAGTACTGACAATACCGTATGAAGTAAAACTCTTGAGCAATAAATATCTCCAATATGCATCAATAATTTATTTCTCATGTCTAAACTCCAGTTGAAAAAATTTTTATTCCACTAGTTAAATATCTTGGAATTAATAATATTCAATAACTTGACGCTTTCATTCGTTCATGATATACAATATTTTTAGTTATATTCATCAAGTTAATGATTTATCAAAGCTCCTTGTCTCAAATCATCATCAAATGGTATACATATGGGTATATACCAGATCAATATCTATAATTTAACGAGCGTACCAACGCGTTGTTCGTTGGCTTACTTACTTTCTCTTTCCACTGTTACTACCTCATCGTACATTCTCACCCCATGAGTAGGGGTTAATCGTTTTCCTGATACGTTATAGTCAAGACGTGCGTGTTTACGTTCAAACAATTCTCTGACCCCTCTTTTCCTTCAGAGCATTTCAACTTACGCGATCAACCTCTTTTACTCCAGTCTTATATGTGCATATGTATATATGTATTTCCAATGTATATATAAATATGTTTCTATGCGTCTCAAGACTGTAGGGAATATATATAAGCTGTCCACAAGTCTTCAAAGTCTGTGAGGATTTATAGCGTACATGTATATAGTTGAGTGTATATGAAGAGGTTTGTAGAAGTGATGGAGGGTGAAAGATGACGATGAAGAATACGAAGGATGATGAAGGAAACGAGGGGTGTTGGGTTGACACTCTATACGGCTTTCTACATTTTATTAAAGGGAGTGGTGTATAAAGGAAGTGGGTGTGAGCGAAACGCGTGGCGATGCATAACGAACGTGCGCTACTATATGCACAATTCTTTCCTTATCTTCTATAAACACTTATGGATCATCAGCCATTTTGTTACGTGTCAATAGAGGATATAATTCCAATTATTATTGAAAGATGAAAGTTTTTTGATTTAATTAAAAATTTTTTTTTGTTTCATTTATTAATTATTTTTAAACTTTTAAAATATTATTTAAATATGATGGGATATTTTTTTTCCAAGATCTTGGTGATAATTTTTAAATGATGGTTATGTGTATGGAGATGAAATAAAAAAATTAATGCACACATAAAAATAAAAAGTGCTGCTGGGCACCAGTGTGATTTGAGAAGGTGAACCAGTGTCTGGGGATTGGTTGTGGAGACGCAATTGACGTGGTACCGAGGGCCATCAAGTCACCGTGTCGTCGTCACGCCCTCATTGGAGCTTGGACCTGAACGGAAATTAAGGTCGACCGAAGACTCCCAAAGACTGTGTATGCATGGTGTGCACTCTCGCTTTCGAAAATAAAGTACATACCACAATATATCTACACTCACAATAAACATTGAAAGGTGCGGACCGAACATGCGCTCATTGGAGCCAAGGCCAAGAGTGTACCAACTGAGCAATTTTTACTTTTATTTTTTTTGCCTCTTTCTTCATCTTCTTTTCCATCGTTTGTTTTTTATTTCGTTTTTTTTTTATTTATAAATGGAAAAAAAGAGGCCCTTGGTACTGCGCGTTGTTGCCGCCTTTTTTTTTTTCTCATTCGCCTCACTCGTTTCTTCTTCAACTCGGCCGCAACTCTCTTTCTTTTCCTTCCTGCCGTACGCGGGCCCGCGTGCTATTGCACGAGGCCATGGCTCTCAGACAACCTTCACGAATAAGATACTTTGCTCATTCCCTCTCAGACTCTTTACTCTGCATGTATATATGTTTATGCTTGTACTTTTATACATGTATATTTTTCTCTTTTGTATGCTCTCTTACTCTTTCTCCTGCTGCCTTGCACGATTTCCTTCTCATTGAGGGAATAAAAAATACATATGTGTGTATATGAATGTGGAGAAGATTCAGTTCTTTGTTTGAAAGAAAAATGTTTTTTAGTTCTCATGTATAAAATAAAAAACGAATTATTTGTCTCAAGGTTGTACACTGAATGCATATATGGATTTTATAAATTTTCTTTTATGTAATATTCTGCAGTTGATTAATTGGGGAAATATTGGATGATTAAATTAAATCGTGCCAACGACTAAATTCAATAAGCTTATACACACTTTGTTTTTTTTTAATCTCAATCCCTTTGTCCCCAATAATTTGATTGCCACTTTCATTCGTCATGACTCTCGTTCTCTTTCTTTTCGTGTTTAAATATAAAATTTTTTCTTCCAACATTCTTTCTGGTAGTTTTAATAGTGACTAATCCAGGGTGTGTAACGCTTGTTAATCCAGTCGTAAACAGAAGAGCGTGTTGGATGATCGTTAGTACGAGATGAATAACGATGAAGAAAAAAAATTGATAATAAAAAATGAAGAAAAAAAAAAATTTTAAAGAAAGACCTAGTGGCGTGCAGATATAATAATAAAGTAACGTGTGTCGGGGGGTCGTTGGAGAATGGATGATCATCAACAGTATTATATAGGGAGGCAAAAAGTAGGATGAACATGGAAAGAAAAAAATGAGAGAAAGAGAATGTGGTACAAGTAAAAGGTCTCCCCTTTTATAAGCTCTACCAATAAGAGAATCACAACTAGAAAATTCACCCTTTCAAGCATGTACATTTATGTATATATATATATATATGTATGCATGAGGTAGATATGTGTATGGCAATATAACAGAAAAAAAATTTTTTTTTTTTTTTTTCTAAAGGGTATTCGGATCCAGGGGGTAGTTCAATAGAAAAATCCCACCCCTAGTGAATTGATGACAGAATGATTTTATTATCATCCCTTCCTCGATACTTACGCAAATATAAATTCATGGTGTGGGGTAGAAAAAAATTCGATTGGAAAAAAAAATTGAGAGGGTGGAGTCGAAAAAAATTTGAGACTATTTTTTTTGCTTCTATATCACGAAGCAAAATGGTGGAATAATTTCTATTTAAATTATTTCTATTTAATTTGAATGATATTTTTTTGGATAATTATTCATACACATGTGTATTTTTTTATTATTCTAAACAAGTGAATTTGGAATAGATGTTGATAGAAAATTACGAGTGAAATTTAAAATCAATTCCTCCACGAGATAGTCATATTTTAATCGTTTCTCAGTGTCTAGAGTATATAATGCATTTTAGCAGTGAGAAGTTAGTGTGTGCGGGAAAAGGGTCGGCCCACTTTTCTATTTTAACGTCGAAAAAAAGACCGAGAGTGGTCCCTACTTTTGGAGTATTGCCAAATGTCAATGTTTTACCATGAATTCAAAGCTCGAAAATTCGCAAAAACTAAATTGAAAAAAATAAATAACTAAAATTCATTACACATATTCTAATTATTTTTTAAAAACTTAAGCCCACAAATATCCATTTAAATAATTAAATTATAATAATTTTTTATTCCGATTTCAATTTGAAAATGCAAGATAATTTTATATCTGCAGATATGTGTAAAAGAGCAAATGCAAATGAATGAGAAGGTTTGCAATAAGGAAAAATGAAATAAAAAAATGAATGAAAGTGAAAGAGGGACGGAAATAAATCCGGCGTCAAACGAGTTTTTACCGAGAGCGGCACTCGGTGTAAGGCAATTAAGAATAAAAGGGGGTTAACTAAAATGCAAAAAAAAAAAAACCGGGGGGTAAAAGAAGGTTCAAAACAAGAGGGAAAAAGAGATGGGGGATGTCTTGGACGTTGGAAGAAAGCCGGAAAGGAACAGAAAGGGTTAGTTGTATCGTGTTGCACGGCATTTAAAACCTCAACTACGCCACTTCACTATACCAAGATATATACTTCTCGCGCGGGTAAAGCCCCTTCTGGTATATACATAAATATAAAGATACATAAGGAGAAACGATAAATGCGGTTGTTCCAAAATCGAATTCAATCCACCTTTCAAAGTTCTCTTCTCCTTCCACATTTCTCTTGACGAACGACTGGACAAGACATTTGCAGAATTGATTTTTGACAGGCATACTACTTTCAGTCTCAGGTTCATTATAATATTCTATTCATCCCTTCACCCCTTATATTGTACACGTGTATACATATATATTGCTGATCTTTTATATATCCCTCTTGCGTATTATTATCTTCCTTTTATTTTGTTTCAAAAAGTAACGAACATATAATATCCAAGTGACATGCTATACAAAATTTAAAAAAGTAAATTGCTCGTGTTTTCTTCTTATACGTATTCTTTTATATTTTATTCACCACCTCACTGACTCACTGATCGCGTAATTAAAAAAATATTTGTTTCATTTTTTTCATTAAATTTTTTTTTCATGTTAAATTGTTGATGGGAATGAAAATAAGGAAAACAATTTCAAGAAATCTACGTTCCGGGTGAAAATTCGATTAGCCAAGAGGAAGATGGGCTTTGCCCATCCACTTTTGTTTTTTCTTTTTCCCTCCTTTCATATTTTTTTTTCCGTCGTAGTTTTATTTTCGCGTTGCTTGCCGCACTCAACGAAAAAGAGCGAGGTCGTGTTGCGAGAGATAGAGAGAGAGCGTGGGGTTTAGCAGTCGAAGGACAGGACGAGCAATTCTAAGAGGGGGTGGTTGGCGTGAGAAAGGCGAAAAACCATCGCGTTCTTTGCATATATATATGTATACACATTTATATTTTCTCTCTTTTGCTTCGTTGCTGTTTTACTCCAAGCGTTTTAATTACACTTACAGTTACGGACAGACCAGTTACCTCGTGAGTAGCGATACTTTATTCTCCATGGCTATACGGCCAACCGACAGATTTATTTTTGTGCCCTTCCGCGCGACACCGCCAACATTATACTATTATACGAAGATGGGGTTATACGGTTGTTTGTATGAAAATATTTACTGAAAAAATTAACCAGGAACTATATGCACACACTAACATATACATCGTAAAATGCACGAGCATTTAATTTTAATTTAATTTCCTATATTTAACATTTAATTATTTTTAAGTAAATAAATTTGTTTTATATTTTATCATAAAATTATTATATAATACTGTTTCATGAATGAATAATAAGTAACGTGAATATGAAATATTTTTTCCTATTTCATCTTTGAAAAAATTAAATACAATATATACGATGGGAAAAGAGACTTGGGCAGATGTCTTCCCACGTTTTTTATTTATTTTTTATCATGCTCGTCTGGACATGTGTCTGATGGACGCGTTAAAGGGTTGTGTATATAAGCGTAAAAAGAAAGAAAGAGAGAGGAGGAGCAATTCTGAAGTGAGTGCGTGTGAGTAAAATGTTATAAAGGAGAGGTAAATTCAGTTGGGTTTATGTACAGGAGTTTTCGATCAACAAAAAATGAAAAAAAAAAGAAAAAGTGCCTTGCATGAGACAGATAAATAGATGGAGACGGTGCACGAGAGAGATTTCCGCGTTGCATATATTGCCGGTGAGTCTCGAAGAAACACGCATTTGTTTGAGGGGTGAATTTGATTAAAGGGTTTCGAGGCATCGCTCTCTTCTTGAATCTCAGCTTTCTCTCAGGAAAAAAAAATTCTTTTCTTTCTCGTGCTCGCCTTTTCTCTACTCTTTAGCACGTTTCATTATTTGAAATTTTTTTTTCCTTCAGAACTTTATGTACACACCCTTTATATTTATATATATTTCACACACTCCACGTGGCATCTAATGACAATGCCATATAAGATTATCCCACGATCAATACATATACATGTTATGTATTAGGTTTTTATAATTAACTCGTTGAATTTGAATTTGTTTTTTTTTATCTGTTATAAAATTTAAAATTTTGCAGCTTTTTTTTTTCTTTTTCGTTTCTGAGAACTTTTGAAATTGGAGTTAGAAATATGTCGTGTGAAATATTCGAATGGATAAGGAATAATAGCAAGAAGGTGTGAGAAAATAATACCATTGGTGAGTGTATGATAATTTTACAAATTGATTTTCTTGGAATGTTCGAGGGTTGTTATTACGATTATCTATATTGTATATTTGAAAGGGCGCAAGAGTATATACACTTTCGATCGTTGTGTATGATTTCATTTCTATCTACTAGAACATTCTTCTACGGCCTACATATATGAAAGAGATCTCACTTTGAGATTACACTCGGGGGAATATATTTGAATAAAATGAAGAATTAAATATAGAAAGAAAATGAAGTGAAAAATTTTTCAAATTAATGCCACTCCCACAAGCAATATATAATAAATAACAACAAAATAAAGGATGTATTAACCCAGAATTATTAAAGCGTGACCCGATACCATATATGAGTATTAATATTTTTATAAAAAATTGCACAATCGTGAATTAATATTATAAAATATAGTGTGGATAGTATTGAGATATGGTTAATTAATGCCAGAAAGAGAAAAGTGAGTAAATTTATTCTCGAGTTTGCTTGTGCCAAAAATTACGAGATAAAAAAAATAATAAATGAGTTTATAATTATTTTTTTTATCTCTTGGCCCGGCGAATATATACGCGGCTTTGATAGTTGTAATGATTAAATATGTATAGTAATATAAATTTTGGTGGATGGCAGAACCGGACGTCGGATTTTTCTTTCGGTATACATACATGACTGACCTTCGATGTATGGGTCCGGAGGCTGGACTCCGTTGCAAAGCCTTTGCCACAAATGTTGCAATGGAATGGACGATTTTTCGCTCGCTCCACTTGTGCATCATGATTCCTCAAGTGTTGTTGTAAATTTGATAGTTGAATAAACGCCCGTCCGCAGTCAGGTAAATGACATTTGTACGGTCGTTCACCTGCAAATTTAAATCACATACAAATATTAATATATCAAATAATATAATCAATAGATAAATAAATAGTTGTACACAATGAGCTATTCATGAGAGAAAAAAATTCTAATTCATCTAAAATAAATAAAATAAATAAATAAATAAATAAATGGAAATTAATTATTATACACCATTCGACACACTTAAATATATTTATATGAATATGAATGATAAAAAAAAAAAATTATTTCCACCTCATTGCATAGCGCGTACTCTATATTATAAAAAACGTCATCTTTTATTTAAGCTTTTCCCACCCTTATTTTATCATCCCCTCGACCGATTAATCGAAGAATCTTGGCGCCTTCTGAGTGCAATAAAACGGCTCTGATGAAGTCGGAAGGATAGATACCTATATATTTATATTAAAAAAATACAAAAAATGAAATTGAAAAAAAAAGAAAAAAAAATCAGTGGAAAGATATCAAATATCCCCAACGTTTCTTTCTTTTTTTTCACTCTCTTCCCTGTTTGTATATTACGCTTACTTTTATATTACACGAGTCAAACTGGAACTCACTCAGGACGTATAGAGGGTAAAAAAGAAATGAAGGAATGGAGGGTTGTTATTAGAGTCCGTTATTAGAGATCGATTGGCCCGAAGCAATTCGATTGAACGTGGCAAGAAAGTTGTGAAGAACAGAAAGACAGAGAACAGATGATCTATATCTCCCTTTGTCTATTTTTCCTCCTAACTTTATAGTCATTTCTTTAATCTATCTTTGAAAGTAGTTTGTTAACTTTTAAATTTTCTATCGTTTCATGTTGCAATAATAAAACATAATACACAACATTTTTATTATTTATTCAAGAAAAAAATATCGTATACTATCGTTTAGGAACGAATTATTTTTTATGAAAGGAAAAAGTAATAATGATTATTTTTTAATTGCTATGGATACATACATGAATATTTTCAACAAACCACCTATCACATCTCCCCCTTATACTTTTCTATATACAGCTGCTAGTTTATAGTTTTATACATGCATATACATAGATGTATGTATGTATTTATGCATATATGTGTACGGGTTTTCGTCTTTGGATTGTCCCACTCAATTCAACATGAACCGTATGTTTTCTTTCCCAGTTGCAATTAAAATCGAATTAATATGCAACTGGTATATGTATCATAATCATATATACACACATAAGTGTAAGTATGTATTTAACAATCGATGAATAACGTATTTTCTTATTGTACGAAGTTAGGAATTTAATTACATTCTCTTTCCTTCCTACTTTCGTTAAAAAATTCATCGACGCAGAGATATTTTTACATCATGTTTGAAAAATATAATTATCGACGAATACATATAGCCTCATCTATATGTATACATACTCACATATATGAACATTTTTATAATGGTTATATACAGAATGGTGGAATGGTTAAAAGTGGTGTGCGAAATTTCCATTTAATCACTTCCGCTTGAAGATGATAATTGAGGGTGACGTAAAGAGAACAAGAATTATTGAATTCAAAATCTTGCGTGCCGACCGGAAGAAAAGTACGATAGATAAGGGGATGATGTTGCGGCAGTAGAATAAAGAAAAAAGAATTGCAAAGAATAAAAGTATGCTAGCCATAAGAAAAAAGGGTTGGACTTTTATCTCAGAAAATATAAAATTATGATCTTTTTAATCAATGAACAAAAAATGTATAACCTAAAATTGATTGATGAAACTTTTACGAATAAATTTGAAATACATTTAATGCTATTGTTTTCTTCTCATTAAACATGAAGAAAAAAATTAATAATAAAATATTCACGTCTATAAAAATTTTTTCATCATCAACAAATAATCAGGTGAATAATTTGAAATTAATTACGAATGATTAAAAGCATGATAAAATATACAAAATATATATATTATTGTGTATCATCTCGCTAGTGCGCTCGTCAAAATCTCCAGTATGTGATAAAAATAAAAAAGTTGAAAATAAATAAAAAAAAGAGACACAAACTGTACGCGTAGTTGGTATCCGTACGAAGGCCAAAAATGGGCGCGCCACGTGGATATGGTTGGTCGTTTATTTTCATATATGTATTCACGTAAATATGTATAAAAATACATAAACGAATATGTGAGTATGGGAATAGAAAGAGTAATACATGAGTGCAATGGCATGGTAGGGGTAGCTTGGGGGATGCTCGTACTCCTGCGCGATGGGACAGTGGTCGCTGCATGCCTTTCACATTTATACACCCCTCCACCTTTATCTCTTGCTCTCTCTTTGGCTCTCTGGCCAACCCCTTCTATACCACCCACTCGAGTCACCCTAGTCGGACGCTTACCCACTACACGTCCATGCCAGAAAATTAATGTCCCCTGCAATCCATGTATAATGCATTCGCGTTTCGTTCGTATACGAACAAATGAACGCACTAGAAAATTTACGTTCACGTTATATCTTCTCACCACCCCTCTCGTTCCAATAGTCTTCTATCTTCTATTTTCTACCTCTCTCAACATGGTGCAACCCCTTTTGCACATGACCCGGCGTCATCGAAATTCCGGTTGAAAATCATTAAATTGCACGCACTCACATGCAAACTCTCGGCGTCATCCAAAACCCACCCCTGTCCATCGTTGCTCCACACACACACACACACACAAAATTCATCTACTGCCTGTGTGCCTATATATAAAGTACGCCCATACTTCAAATCTCCAGTGTATGCATTACGCTATTTCTACATACATATTTGTGTATAGATATATATGTATACGAACTCTTTTCCAACCCAATTGCATTATTTGTTCATGATAAATATGTGTGTATATATATATATGTACATGTGAAATTAATGATAAATTGTGTGTATTTTGATTTTGTTCAAAAATCACGATGCATCCTCAAAGGGGGATAGAAATAATGGGGTAAAATGATGATTTGTGAGAAAGATAAATCAATGATAAATTTCCAGGAATTTCATTGTAGTGCAAACATTGAAATTATATGCAAATATTTTTTAATATAATTATATTTTGGATAAATAAAATATTTTATTTTGAGTGAGAGTTTTTTTTTTTTTTTATAATTAAAAACGATAATATGAATATATGCACGACGAAAATAATAAAGTTTTTGTATCTTTGTTATATGTGTAAAATATGTTATAATGATAATCTGGTTTCACCTGCCTTGGTTAGTGCATGTGAAGGGTTGAAACTGTATGCCAGCTAAAAGGGGGTTGTTGGAAAGTGAATGAGCTTAAATTTCACGTTGAAAACCAGTTTTAAAGTTGTCATTCAAATCAAGTTATATTCACAATATATTCCATGATATGAGAAAAAAAATGGCAAGCAAACTTGGTAAATAAATAATTGAATTCTTCTTCAAATGAATCGTGAGTATATATAATATATATTTATGATTTGATTGAGAATTTAATTGGGAATCTACATGATATGAATAAAATAATATTGATATAAATAATATTTTTAAAACACTTTTCAATCAGCTAAAAATAAAAGAGTGAATTTTCGTACTTGAAGAAATTGCAATTTCGGTGGGTTTTTCATGTTGAGGTGAATGACCTATGTGCGAATGGGGTTGTGCCAGGTTAGTGCTATTATAGAGGTTCGTTAGATATATATCATGTACTGTGTATGTGTGTGTGTATGTATAAACGGCATAGGACGATATAGTGTGCATTGCAAAGATAATTGGGTCCTTGGATTCTAATATGCATCGATTAAAAGTCGATGAAATTTATTCACCTTTCAAATTATCATACCTAACACAACGTAAAATTAATGAAAAATTTAATGTATTAAAATATAAATGAATGACTTGATTTCAGAAAATTACTAAATGAAAATCATCTGACTACAATTATATCTACTTTCATCCGATATAATATTTCACTTTAATTTAAGAAATTAATTCATTGATCAGGTCATATAATATTCCATCAATATTCAATGTTTTCATATGAAAAATCATTAATCATATATTTCTACGATGATTAAATTGAAAATTTATTTTCTATTATTGGTATTTCCATTTGTATAGATGAAATTTACATTTTAGAGTATCATGACGATTAAAAATGCATATAGGCTTGGTTAATATTATACACACACATTAAACATATAACAATATATAAAATGTGGAGTATCCGGGCATGGTTACTAAACATTGCAATGCTCTTTCTCTCTATCATTCTCTTTTCCCTTGTTGTATATATTCTCTCATTCTCGCACCCCGTGTACACGAACGATGCGGCAAAGCAATTCACGCATGCATGAAAATCATTAAAATAAAATGGCCGATAACAAATGACTGTTGGAAAGAGGGGCGCCGAATATACAACATAGAGACTATAGTGGTCGGCCATCTTGGTTCACGTGACCGTCATCCGGGCAACCACAACCACGCCACGCCCCTTTAATGATTTCTACCCCCTGGTGAACACGTATGTACGCGCGAAATTTCATCCGTGTGTATGCGTGCGGTGCTTTGGACACTGGACGATGAAGGTATACGCTATGGTATTTCAGAGTGTCTACATTTACATATATATATGTACATGTCGGTGAATGCACGTGCATGTGATGTGTTGGATGAGAGTGAACGAAAAGGAGATAGAACATAGGAAATAGGTGGGGGTACAGTCATCATCAGTAGTTCGGTTGAACGCCAAATATCTCCCGGATTGTTTGTACAGACGATGCAAAATCACCATTAAACGTGTGTGGACACACCCAAAAATTGGATTTTGTATTAATGAAAATATTGGAAAATTTTGATGATTGTTTTTGTAGATATCAGGATAACAGGACAAGTGATTTCATTGTAAATCAATTTGATTTGTGGGTTCAAAAATATCGAGTCAATATCATGAAAAATGGGAAAAAAAAAACGTACATTGGATTTAGTAAAAAAAGATTGATTTGAGAATAATCTTAAATCCGTAAAGAAAATCATTAAACTTTAATGAATCAGCTGAAAATTCTTATTATCCCTGTATTAAATGAGTGAGAGGCAACTGAACCCCTAAAGCAATAGTATGATATGCTTATATGAACACGTGGGTGTATATAAAACGTTATGCAAGCATATGGCATGATGTCTTGTCTCTATGTACTTCAGTCTAAGCGTATTTTGTTCCACCTGCCTTTGTGCTCTGATCCTTTTTTTTTTCTCGATACCTTCACTTCGCCCACGCGCGGGCCCCGAAAAACTGATGAGAGAGGTCATCCAACCCATGGTGGAAGTGCGTTTTAGGGCGCGCTCGACTGTATAACATAACCCTTTTTGTTTTTTTTTTGTTTTGTTATTTATATCCGATACCTTTCTATCGTCGAATTTATTTCCTTTCTCAACCCCAAAGGCCAATGAACTTCGATTAATTTTTTATTTATACATATACATATTTATTATCGATCACAGAATCAAATTAATATAAAGCATTATAGTTATAAACCCTTCTATTACATGCTCTCCGATTTAATTAATTTATCCTAAATCTAAATCAACAATTTTCAAATATTAAACGGAAATAATTTTTTTAAATTTCAGTTATGAAAAATTAGATATGTAAATGCACGCAATGCTCATTATTATTTGGATTCAAACGTCTTGATTACATAGGTATAACTATAAAACTAAACTAAAAAATTGCTTTAAATTCCCTAAAATCCTCTAACAAAATCACTAACGGTCTTTCCATTGGATTATTTTTCATTTTCGCAGTTCTAGCGGACATCGTAATTTATTCCCAATCCCTGATGAGTTCTATTGTAACATCACCGATCTAAGGACTGTGCCTTCACTGCTATTTTTCTACTATATAAAGTGGAACGAAAGACATTGTAAAAGATGAATGCGAAAAAAAAAAAGTGTATACAGATGAAGAAAAGCTATACTTTGTGATGGGTAATAGGGGTTGGTATATCATTCAAGGTATAAGGGCATTATATATAAAAATAAAATTATAAAAAAAAAACTTCCGTAGCAGGAAGGATTGTGGATCTTCCCACTTCCCATGATGATGCGAAGCCACCCTAACGATATTGTTGGGGCAACATCACAACTGAAAACCATAACGATCGTTGTTGAGGGCGTTAAAAAAAGTGTGCTACAACCATAAACACATACCAACACACACACGCCAGGAAAGGGTTAGTCTTTCAAAGTAACATCAGAAAACGAGCAGTTTATTTCTTCCTTTTTTTTTCCCCCCTTACTAATAACAATGTCATCAACTTTTTAACTCGACAACTCGACGACCACCCTATCGCTCTCTTGGGTCTACAACTCTTACCACTTAACAGTAGCATTTCGTTTCGTCTTGCATTCCTTTTTTTTTCTCCCTCATATTCCTCATGAGAAACGCAAAAATATACACGATCGTTCACGTAAAATAAAAAAAATAAAGAGCTCTTGGGTCATTAGGCAGGGAGATCCCACGTTCCAGACCACTCTTTCTCGCTCTTTTCCTGCTTCTTTTTCACTAAAGGGGTAAAAATTAATGTCTCAGAATGAATGTCCCGAGCTAGGCGCAATGATGGTTGAGAATTTGTTAGAAGTGGTAAGACGACTAAGATTTAAATATTTTTGTGTTGTTCAGTTATTTAAATTGTAAAAAGATGATTAATTTTTTTATTATTCTTTTTCGAAATAATTGAATAAAATATAAACAAATGTAAGTAAATTTTTTGCGACGCTTTTAAGAGTCGACAGAGGTTTCTTGGGTCATGTGTACATAGGTGGAGCGGAACGTAACACACAATAATTGCGTCCACAGTTATAAGTGCACCAACTACTCAACATATACTCGTATATTCACATACATATAATTTAGTACATGTTATAACATACGAAACTGCTGGTTCTTCCCGTATGCCGTATGGTGTTTCTTAAAAACTCCCACACATATTTGATCTATCACGTGTACTACACCGTCCTACTTGTGTCTTTGTCCGTTTCCTTTTATTTTTTTTTTTATATTTCAAATCTTTTTCTTCACGTCTTTTACACTTATCGCAACTTCTATATCAAGTACCGTCTTCATCTTTCATCTCCCCTTATTGCTCTTGTCTCACGTTAGAGAAAGTTACTATAGATGGAAATCTATATTTTATTTTATGGTTCAAGTCACTAAGCAAGCACACACATCTACATACATGTATGTTTATAAATAAATACATATACATTACTCTCGGATTGGTTCACGATAAAAGACTACGATGACCTCCTATTAAATCATTCGCGAATGATGTTAAACAATAAATGTTAAACTTTAAATTAAATTTTTTCCACAATTATTTTCAATTTATTTTATGCGAATAATTTTTATTTTAATAATAATATAAATAAAAATTTTATTTTATCATTAGCATCTGCATTGATAAATCGTGTATGATTCGAATGGATTTTTAAAGCCTACTTTTCTTCAATATATATTAGCATATTAGATTGTATGGAATTAGAACTCAATATATTGCTAACCTACTGACCAGTTGTCGACAGCATTATAGAACTCGGTCGACAGTGAGGTCTAGCACTGAACCAACCATCTTAAATGTGAGATGCTGTACATGTACATATACTGAATAAATAAATAAGTGAATGAAATAAATGAGATAAGAAGAAATAAATACGATTCTAATTTCGCATGTGAAATTATTCGAAAGGCGTTTACAGACCGTAAATATATGTAGAGGCGGTTAACAATGTATAAATATTATCATTCTGTTCTGAAATTGTAATACAAGTTCAATGTTAAAGGAACTTTTTATAATCAAAAAAATATTTTATAACTCAAGAAGGAAAATAAAATTGAAATGTTTTTTCAAAGTGAATAAATAAACAGACTAAAGAAAAGACAGAAGAAAAAATAATATCTTTCATAGAGATAAATTGGTCAATCTGATATTGCTAGGATTGTAAGAAAAAAAAAAAAAATACGTAAGACAAATCTTTGAGAGCATTGAAAATTGAATGGGGGCTTGGACAATACGACTAAAAGGGTAGAGAAAGTAAGTCAGTAATGCTTTGCGCTCAAAGAGATTTTTAATGAGGGAGATACCGAGTTGAATTTCGTATAGATATATAAACCAAAATAAAAAATAAAATCTCAAAGAAAATACTAATGATAATTTAAGAAAATTTCCTATTATTTTATCTATCAATATTAAATTGAATGATTAAGTAATGTTTATATATATTAATACATTTTATTGTTTCTCTACTATTTTTACTTGGTCGCAAAACGGTCATGTGAACATTGGCAGGCTCATAAAGAGGAGAATAAATTGCAGGTGTCGGAGAAATAATGACAGACCTCCGGTGAAGATTAATATCATGCAAGTGAGGCTTAAAGTCTCTAGGCATAGTATTCTATTTTTTTTCTCAATCACCACTATACCACCCTTCTTTAGTTTATCGTGCAATTCTCCCCAGTACAAATTCGTGTCGTAACCCATAAATAAGAATTCCGAGCATTCATTTACTTTAAATAACTACAAAAATATATTCACGAATATTTTATAAAATAAAAATTAACCTTGACCTTTATATATAATTTTAAAATACGAACAGGTAATTAATCCCACTTATTGTTGAGTTTGTAATCGTGAAAAATAATAAAACTGCGTTGTTTTCTCGCTCAATCGAATGTATCTTTATTTGTGTCATGCCGCTAATTATTTATGTACTTATGTATTTATAATGTTATAAATTCGCAATTTAGTTTATATTATAGAAGAAATATGCCGAGATATTCAAGAGTAGTGCGAATGATATTCTATGATTTATATTTTATATCAGTTGATAAGATAAGATAAAATATTACTTCAGTGTATAGATTGTGCGAAAAAAAAAAAAAAATAAAATAAAAATGTTGATATTTTTATGTCAACAATCGCGACAGAATGATGAACATTTCACGCGTATATTTATATCAATTATTATAGCATGAATATAATGACTTGGGACAATTTTTAATATTAAAGATGGAAATAAATTTTTTCTTTAATTAATTATAAAAAAAAAACGGAGAATTGTTGATGAGAAAAATCCACGTTTAGAATCGTAATATTTTGAACCTTCATTATTTATACTATATGTGCACAATAATATGAAAAAAATGGTATGTATTCATCGTCAAAATTTAATTAGAAGTATATGGGAAAAAATAAAAATAAAAATAAAAAACCACACACTCGTAGAAAATTACACACACACATATATACATATATGTGTATACGGTCTTAGTATTAATTATTTGTTCCATTCTACTCGCCCCACATCCATAGATGTTCATACATGTATATATTAAATATATGTGTGTGTGTGTATGTCTATGTGCGTAGGCTAATTGAATTTATGAATCGCTTCCGGGCTTTGCGGGACACCAACTAAACGTCCCTACTACGCCACAACGAACAAATAGATTAAAAAAATGTTGTCCAATAGAAATTAAAAGAAAATAAATTTCAACACAAACTATAACGACGATTAGAATGACGAAAAATAAAAAAACGTAAAAAAAAAAAAAAAAAAAAAAAAAAAAAAAAAAAATAAAAATTTATATTGTCCACCCAAAATATTTAATTCATTCGTACAGGAAGTGAGGTTAGGAGTGAGTAATAATTACTTTTTTTTGTTGCTTCAACCACCAGTTGTGGAAACAATTGGGCCACGCGAGCCCTATCATCAGCCGCTAATTCCTCGCTCTTATTCCTCGTTCGAAGGGAGTTGCGCAATGGCCAAGAAGCAGAGGGGGCGCTCTGAAAGACTAAAAATGTGGTGATCAGGACCGGGGGTTCTTTTTTCGTTTGAATTAAAAAAGAGAAAAAAAGTGTTTTTTTTTTTCCTCTAAAGAAGTGTGTTTTTTTTTTC
>JAQQBS010001422.1:25722798-25762854 GCA_030347275.1 Microctonus aethiopoides | reverse complement strand
TTTTTTTTTTCTATTTTTTTTTTTCCAAATAGAAAGTGAACTAAGGGGTGGAATCGAAAATGAATAAGCGTAGGCGTGTGTGTGTGCCCATTGCACGGTGCATTAACCTCGCGGGTTCCTATTCAAATTAACCCTTACGGAATGAAAAAAGCCAACGCATGGAAGGGTTAAGGGATGGTGAGTAAGACGGGAGGAGGGCAGAGAAAAAGAGTGGAATAAAATCAGAATAGAGAATACACACAGGCACATACACACACGTAGCATGACTAGATTAATTTTTATTTTTTTCATCAGATGTTTAACGTATTCTCGCCAATTAGAAAAAAAAAAAAAAAATTCTTTTCTAATCATGGATATAATAATACTTGAAAATTAAAGCATAATGCAGAATAATACAGTTGAAATTACATTTTAAAATGTTTCTGATGCTTTCTTTATCTGCTATTTTTTTCCCTACTATGCTCGAGGTCTTTCACTTTGTTTAATCTTTAATTTCGCGCCATTTGTGATAAAACAGCTGTATATATATAAAAAAAAAGTGAACTGTGAAAGCGATGTAGCAGCAGCAGTAGCCATAACCCTTCCCCTGCGTTTGACCCCGCAGTCGTTAGCATTTTGCTTTGATTTTTCTCGAGACGTCTGAGTATTCTTGTCGCATGAATTTATAAACGGGTGAAATTAGCGAATTAAAAGTGGGGTGAGAGGGATGATGATGAAGAAAACGTTTGCGCTCGTTCGCGGACTCTGGCGGGTGAAAAAATAAAAAAATAAAAGGATGTTTGGATGTTGAGAATGCGACCGGAGAAAGGTGACGTTATGTCTATCCTTAAAAAAAAAAAGAGGATGTTGGAGAAAATGTCACAAGCCTATAGAAGTCACTTCAAAATATCTTTTCGTGTATCTTTCTCATAATTTACCCCATTGATTTTTTATTCAATCCTTTCTCACCGGCAAATCATAAAAATCCCATTTTTTATAAATTATTTTTGCTTTAAATAAAAATTTGTCTTTCAAACTGACTTGTAAATTTTTTTATAACGCTGTAAATGTATAGATATATTTGCATATATGTGTATATATATTTGTACTTTCACGTTTATGGATATATGGTGAGGAAGGGTGTCAGGTGATGGAATGAGGAACTTTGGGTAAGAAGCAATGTACAAAGTAACTACCCCTCTTAATTTTTATTCATGCACCAACGAAATGGCAATTTTTCTCAGCATTAATGGGACGACAGGGCTTTAAAATTGTCCGGTCAATTTCGCCGCGAGTACGTGACGACTTTTTCAAGTGTATACTATTACCCTACAACTATACTTTTTTGTATACATATATTTTTTAGAAGGATTGGTATGAACAGGGGTTGATAAAAAAAAAAAAAGAAAAAAATAAAAAAAGAGTTGACATGGTATGAGACGAAAAGTCGTTGAGAGAGGGTTACGTAGGGGTTATGCTAGGCAGCCACGAAAAGACAAAGCTGATGCGTGAGAGGGTTGACATTATTTTTTCTCCACTCTTTATTTTTCTATTTTTACCCTTGTCCCTCTTTACCAATCAAATATTTATTTCTCAACTACTTGAATATTCTTTTTCTTTTTTATCTTGTTCATTTTTTTCCCCCCTCGTAAGAATAAAATATTTAAAGACATATTATTTTTCACTGAACGCAAAATCGATTGAAGGACATTATCGGCGATTTTATTTTGTTGTGGCGATTACGTTTTAAGTACAAAGTAGGGAATAATCTTTGGTGTCTTCCTGCCACAGCCTCAACATATGAATAAATCTATATACATAATATCTCTCCCTCTCTCTTGTACTCTTGCTATTACATCCCCTTGTGTGCCGTGAGTTAAACTGGCACAAAAGCACGCACATAAAGTCTTGGGCACGCGGTTAAAGCATGCACGATATCACGCATCAGTATAGTATATTTATATATGTGAACAAGTGAGGAAATCGCGTCTATATGCGCATATAATAGGGTGCGTGTAGCGTATTGTGCATAGTACCACAACTTTGTGCAGGCACAAATTATCGACCGATATATATACATATACATACATCTTCTAATAATTCAGTGGAAAAAAAAAAAATTCCCGCGCTTTTTTGGCGCCACTGATCTGCACGCGCGTATAAGTGGGGTAACGCGCGCGTTCATTGGGTTATAAAGATACCTCTTCTCTAAATAATATCCCCCCACTATCCGGTTTTGAATTCGCGTACTTCCAAATACTCTGGGAAATGTGGACATCAATGAACAAAAGGATGTGTGGTAACGATGGAATTATAGGGGGAAGAGAATTGTGGAAATGAACGGTATGCAGGGGGAAGGTTTACCACCCAGCCACCTAACTTATTTGTCTAGTGGCATCTATATTGAGTGACTATCAATAACGTTCGCTTGAATATTATATAAATACTATTTTTATTTTCTTTACAATCATTCACGTAACTCTTTTTGTCTATTTGTTTCAAATTAACCATCGTTCATTTACTTTTATTTTGTTTTATCTTTTTTATTCCAATCATCATGGTATTCTCACGATTAATGATATATTTACATAAATATATGTATACTACGTTTAATGAGGCATTGACTGTTTTGGACACTACCGTATAAAACAATTAAATAAATAAAACAAATGTATATTCGTGATTGTCTTGTACTATAATATTATTTAAATGATGAAAGTGTATTGTATATTTGTATATATTTTTTAATGGATTTGTTATGTTTTCCATCGAGTCTATTCAAATGTTTCATGTGCTATTCATCGATTTTATATTTAAATAATTGATTGTATTAAAGTAGAATATGAAATACAAATTAAAGATTTATATTGTTCATTATTTTACTGTTGACAGGAATTAATTTTTTTATTCTATTTTAATCTTATGATTAGTTAAATATGTAAATATTATTCATGTCTGATGAGTATGTGGTCTGGAATGTTGTATTGATGCCACACAGAATGATCCGTCAAAAGGTATAAATGACAATGGGAAATTTGCTCCCAGCGATTTCAAGTATTGCATATTCATTGAATTTAATTGTAATTACAACCTAATTTCATTTTGATAAAATTATTTATTGTTCACATGCAGTAGTAATGAGAATAATGAATTCCCGATGCTTAATTCCCGTGAGAAATCATGTGATATATAGTTATTGGAAATAAATTATTATATAATTTCATTTGTTGTTTAGTTTTATAAATTTAAATCGATAAATTAATTTTATTCAATGACTCTTTGTATGAGTTTGCGAATTTTAATTTTTAATTTGTAATAATTTTAGAAATGTATCTATAGATATGTCAGTAATTGACGTCTGGTGACTTTGACACATGATGATAGCTTTAAGTCGTACTTGAGGACAAGGTCAAGTCGACTCGACTGAAACTTGTGCTTATGAATCTTCATCGATTCTCTACACATATAGTATAAATAAACGCAATTGTCGTATAATCCGTCAATTAAATTAAACTACTACACTTTATTGTCTGTGTATGTAGAGTTCACCTGAATGTTTATATACTCATAGATTGTCTAGTTAAAAATTCAGACATACATGAAACGTTTTGCCCTGAAAAATCATATTAAAACTATAAAGGCAAAAATAAAAATAAAAATAAACTGGGAATAAAATAAAACGAAAATTAATTTTTTTATAATATAAATATTCGCTCGCTTAATTTTCCCTCAGTAAAATATTCAAGTCCAAGATTTTTTTTCTTTTAATCTTTTGAAGGCTCTATGTATATCTATATCCATTGGAGATTGACCCCCAAAGACTAATCTCTTCCGAGTGACTAAACCGTTCATTGAACTAATGAAATTCTTTTTAACCCAAACTCTCTTGTCGATGCTTTTCCTATTTCCTCAATGAGATTGATTATCTCCAATCAATTATCTTAGATTAAAGAATAAATATACATGTTTTATTTATGTATATATAAAACAATATGGAGCAAAATGAAATACTAAAGATGAATTAAAATTCGAATTTTAAATAATTAAATGATAAAATTGATATTCATAAAAAATAATAAAAAAGGGTTGCGTTTTACTGGCACATTGTCTTATACATTTCTATACATGTATAAATATTTATATTTAAATCTTTAATTAATTTTTTTTCTCTCCAATATTATGAATATTGAACTTACCCGTATGGAGTCTGGTGTGTTGTTGTACATGGCTCAATTGTTTGAACCTCCTGTCGCAGTAGCTGCACTTGTATGGTTTTTCACCGGTATGTACCCTGATGTGCTGTACCAATTGATGATTGCTTGAGAATGATTTCAAGCATTGTTGACATTGATGAGGTTTCACTTCATTGCCGGTGATCATTCCACCTGGTCCAACGCCAAGTCCGGCCAAACCGCCTGGTACTCCGCCACCTGGTCTACCGCCGAGTCCACCAGGACCGAGATCACGCGCATGCATTGCACTCTGCATCGCGCTTTTGTGCATGAAGATCTGCGAGAAGAACTGTTAGGGTTAGTTGGTATGCTGTACTAATTGCTGAACCAATTGGAGGCGAAATATAAATCGCCGAGGGAAATTCTTAATAATTTATTAATCAATTGTCATTTTTTTTTTCTTATTTAATAAATTCAATTTTAATAACCTCTCATATTTTTTTTTTTTTATGTGTATTCAATGTCTTTGGAAGCCGATAATTACTATTTTCTATTTTATTTGGTATATTGATTTTTTACAGACAGCTCAAACGATTTATTTTAATATTTTTATATATGTTATTTTAAATTACATGATTTATTTATTTTTATTGGATTTAAATGTGTGTATGAAAGGGTGATTAATCACTCAAGAATGAACGACGCATGACTGAATGTATAAAGGGAGTGGGTAAAAGAGATAAAGAATTGAAAGGAAACAAGAAATAAGTAAAATAAATAAAGAGTTTGAATTACTTGAAGCGGAACACACACAATTTGTTGGTGAAATATATAAAGATAGAGAAAAACGTTTATAAAACGTGTGCGTATTTTTATGGTCCTTTTTTTTTTTTTTTACAGAGAAAGGGGGCACAGGTGTTACACCCGCGCACGATACTCGAGGGCCTATGGTGGAGAAAAGGGTTAACATAACGTCGGTCCTCAAGCGAAAAAAATAAAATGAAATGGAAAAAAATTAAAGAAAGAATAAAGCGGTGATGAAATGAGTGGATAAGGTGTGTATATTTATATATCCATATATATATATATTTATAGTTCAGTAAGAGAAGTGAGACACAAGAGGAAACGGCAGACGGAGAAATTAAAAGAAGGCAAGCTGAGGTGGTGAAAGGGGATGATGTAACTGAAGGAGAAGAAGGGTAAGAATTTTATTAAAATATGTTAAAACTGTAATTAAAATTGAAAAATCTCGTGAGAACTTTTAAAGAATCTTTTTGCTTTTTGGCGTTTTTATGAGTATTGGGGTTGAATTTTTGGTTGAGAGGAATGAATAAGAAAGAAAGGTGGATGGTCAGATGTGGGATTAAAAAAACAAAGATAGAATTTAAGTATAAATAGATGGAAAAAGAAAGTGAAGGAGTTAAAGGAAAGGATAGGAGGGAGGGGTGAGTTTGGCGGATGGTTGGGAAAGTGAGAATTGAAATTGTCACCAAGAGAGATATTCTCAAGTTTCTTCTTCTTGGTCGCGTGCTAGCGTGAAAATTCTCTTGAGTCTCTTTTCTGACAATTTTATTTTTTTATTTTCCTTTCTCTACATTATTATTATTATTTTTAGATGTATACATATATATATAGATATATAAGAATAATGGGAGGATGGGAAGGAGGGTTGAACGAAGGTGAATGGAAGATTGAATTTGACATTGGATGTCACTTGGTTTTTAATCCGCGTGAGAATAAAGTAACTGCGTTCTCGTTAATTTTTTTTTTTCATATTTTTTCAAATGAAGAAAAAAATATTCCAACGATTAAAATTCACGAGATTAATTTTCGCATTTTTTCCCCTTCATTACATCATATTGGATGAAATGTTTGCAATGCTCAGATATATTCTAAAGAGAAGTTACAGAAAAAAAAAAAAATCCGTAACATATTTTATCAATTTTAATGCAGTACAAATTCGTACACAGTAACAACATTGTATCAACCCTTTATATTCAGAACTTGAGTTGTAATTCATGGTGTTCTCGAAGGTGTGCTTGATATAGGTATATACCACTCGTACCATAGATAACACACACATACATGTGGTCGTACATGCGTACACGTTAAATATAAAGAGGCACCGTCTCACCTGCTTGCCATATGCCCTCGAGGGAAGTTATACGGAAAGGAAGGAAGAAAAAGACAGACCCGGGCCACTATATGTACATTCATACATGTATATATAACACGTTTGGCTCTCTTGATGCGAACTAAACTGACTCATGAACGTGAACACACGTGTGACATAAGTGTAACCACGCACACCCACGCCTGGATTATATCCGCCGCAAATATCACATATGTTATATGACGATAGAGTGAGAAACAAAATGCTTTTGTCCAGTTGTTGCTTTGGATCGTTTGATATTTTTCATTATTTTTTTATAAATTTTGAATATTTTTTATAACAAAATTACCTGTGATGGCAATCGATGTGGATGTTGATATATTGGTGAGACATAGGAGGAGTGTGATGAGTAATGATCATTATGGGAATATGGACTATTTGAACGTATATTATTTAATGTTGGTTGTGGTGGTGGAGGCTCTGGTGGATGTTGATCTGATGATGGTGATGGTATAACAGTGGTAGTGGGATGTGGAGGTGTCCAACGGGAATCCAATATTCCATGGCTTCCATTTATTACACTATTGTACATTTTAATTCAATTAAAAAAAAATCACTTGTAAATAAATTTAATTCCAAACATTATAGTTCACTTGGAATTTTATTTTTTATATGGATAAGTGGACGATTGATATGATGAATGGGGGTTCTTAAGGAAATAATCTTTTAAATGGAGTAAAACGTAACAGGGTAATATGGGTAATATGGTGAATTTAAATCGTCGTCGAATAATATAAAACTGACTTGGATATTGTGCAATGAAAAATCGGAGCAAATGATTGAGTGTATCTATATTATTACGTAATATATGAATAATGGCTGTGTATGTTGCTGTACTTGGAGACAAATTTGAATTTCTGATTTAATATTAACATCAGTTAATCAAAATTAAACATAATAATTTTATTCTTTGTCAAATGTTCCGAAAATAATATTTAAAAACAAAAAAGAAAAATAATATTAATATTTTCCTATCACACATTTTGCACAATATTTTTTTTGCACAACAAAATGGCGGTCACAAACATTATCAATCAATTTGAAACTCAATTCTTCTATATAGTTCCACGTTTGTTTCATACGAAATAAAAATTAAATAATCAATAAACATTTTTTTTCTTTTTTTTTTTGAAAAATAAAATGTGTAAAAACAACAATAACAGTGATTAATTGTCTATAAATAATGACGGATATCGCCGTGCGCCTCAGTGAGAGCGGCGTTAGTAAACTAAAAGGAGAGGGGACACACACAATTTTCTATCGCTAATGGAGAAGGAAAATGAAAGAAAAAAGAAGTGGAATATGTATGAAAAAATGAATAAAAAAATAAAGAGATATTGAAAAATAAAAAAAAAAATGAAAAATAGCGCAAGATTCTAATGGACGGGGAAGGGGATTAAAATGATGGCAGCAGATGAAGAGAGCGAAGGCACTATTTGTCGTCCTAGACCCAACATGTAGCGCGTTACTGATAAGAGAGAGACTGAACAAATTCAACTAAAAAAAAAAAAAAAAAATAATGAAAAAAATCGCACTCTGAGATATCGATTGAAATAAAATGCGACCGATTCCAATACTATCATATAAATAATATACATATATACATGTGTATATTTTATATACCGCCAATAGACATCAGCGATGACACTTGGTAAAGTATATTATAACCAATAGAAAATGTTCGCGCCACACTCGGACTTCACTCCATCTTTATCGTCTGCCATATTCATACTTTATGCTATACCGTATATATACACATAACTACATATATATAAATGATTAATACATTGGTTAAGAGTGAGAATTCCGTTATTCAAGAAACCATCGACGTGCAGAGGTTTCTTACAATCATTGAGAATTTTTCCACCGAATAAATCGATTCAGAGCTCAGACTGAAGCTAGACGGTGTTACAAGTATATGGTTATATACGTAAACATAAATGTACCATTATACATAAATATATGTACATATACTAGCTCTTATGTAAAGGTCATTTAGATCCTTGCGCGCGTGTGATCACGCGTATAACTTGTAATACATAGTGTCACATTAATTACATATATGAATATTATGCATATACTTTTATTTGGTATTATAAATAATATGTAATCTCGTATACTTTTATGTTTATAATACTATCATCACTTCTTCCGCGATATGATAAAAGAAATTATTAATTTTTTTCCATGGTTAATATCGATAAAAATAGTTTCAGGAAACAATTATTATTTAAAAATACTTAATAGCAAATGTATTTTTAAATTTTTAGGAAATGATATTTATATATATTTATATATTGATTGAATGCATTAGATCAAATTTGTTGCATATAATTATGTTAGTGTGAGACACTTTATCCTCTTCTTTATACTGTGTATACATGAATTCGTTATGGCAGGTATTATCAGTTGACACGTCACGATAAGGTTGCGCGCGGCCTCATGAGCAGTCGCGTGGCCCATTCTCTCTACATCTCTACACCAATAAATGTCTATATGCAAATCCCTATCTCTGTTGATTCCCACCTTGCTATTCGGATATCCCTTTAGCTAATTTTATATAAATACTTTTATTTTTTTTCAGTATTCTCTTTTTATTCATTTCATTCTTTTTATATCCCGATGGTGAACACATCTTTTACCAACTTTTAAATCGGATTATAAATCTTCTTTGCGGTAATAAGACACACTTATTCTCATCTTTATTCCATCGCTAATAAAATAAAAGGGGGAAAAAAAATCATTGAGTTTAGTTTTATCATTGAAAATAAAAAGAAAAAATTTATTTTAATATTAATGATACTAATAATATTGTGGATTTATAGAGGAGAAATATGATACATGTCCATTGATGGAGATATTCATGAAAAATATAACTGACCACAGTTAACAGACTGGATAAGTTTACAGATAAAGTTGAAAGAAATTGAAGATGAAAATAAAAATAATATATATTTGCTCGCACGTTGTACATAGTAATATGTAGGTATCTTATGAAGCGACGTCGGTACAATAAAAAAAAAATATAAAAGAAAGGGTAGTACGCGCTGTACAAAGACCACGCTGATGTTTGGTTTCTTAACAGAGGAGGGTAAGATATTTTTATATATAGATATAAATATATGTACATGTATTTGTAGATGAGGGCAAAAGTGTGCAGGGGAGGCAAAAGAATGGCAATAAAAGGAGGGAGCGTGTGCGCGGCCGGTGGAAAAGTATAAGCGAATATAATGAAAGAAACAAATAAGAGTATGCTCCTTCATTCTTTCTTCCTCACTCTCACTATGCTTCTCGCATCGTATATTCGTTGTACAGAGTATATGCACTGAGGAAAAAGCGGGGGAGAGAGAAAAGAGAGATGGAAGATGGAAAAATAAAAGTCCAACAGGCCTTGGCTGCTGCAGTTGTGGCGGGCCGCGTTGCCAAGTCTCATTTGTTTATCGCTGAAGACGCTTAAAAGAGTCTTGAAAGAGATAATGTATATGGATATATAATATGTATATATGCATACAAACTTATTTCTTAATTTTTTTTAAGCTTTGAACATGTATAATTTACTGTGTGCACATTTACGAAATTTTTCAGTAATTTCCGGGATGTAAATCAATCTCGATAAATTTTCACGGTGGTTGCATTTAAAAAAAAAATAAAAATTCATTCTAATAAAATTTATAAATATAATTTAATTTCTATGAAGATAATAGAAGAAATATATTATCACAGTTGTAATGAGTAATGAAAATATATAAAGAGAAAAAAAAAAATCTCTTTTACGCATATAACATTGGAAAAAAAATTTTTTTTTTTATATTAATATTATTTATATTCAGCATTATGTATATTGGTATAAAAACAGCGCGTGGTATTCGGTGAATACATGTGTAAATATACATATGTATCGCTAATCCAGAATCTTTCGTGACTCAAAGGCATTACCATCCCCTGTATGAATCGTTCGACTTTTGTTATAAAGCCAATATTCATATTTATGTGCATATACGTAAACCTTCTTCACGCGAATATTTAACTATAATATGTATATGAGATATGTGAACATGTGCGTGCACTTAACTCTCTATCTCTTTTCTTATATACATATGTGTCTTATCCTTCTACCCTTTATACAGATTGCGGAAGGCAAATGCTGAACGACAACGTGAGCCAGTCCCGAACCTATGCCAAACAACTTCTCGACTGGTTTTAGTCCTTTATATTTATACCATATCTATATACTAGTTTTATTTTGTTCTCTTGCTCTTTTCATCGTTTATTTCCATTCTTGGTCTCTCTCAATCTTTCTCTATTCGTTTCACCATTTCTATCTCATCGCGTTCTGTGTTGATATACACACGCAATGCAATTTCCGCGTTCCTAAGGGAAGAGAGAATACAACGGGACATGTGTGATGCGACTTCTGAATCTGGGCTATATGTGTACATATATTATGTACATATATATGTATCTTTATGTATACACATTTATATATTACATATACGATGAAATGCGATTTACATTCGCGTGTGTCGCGTGAGACCGTGTCCGTTCACGTGCCCCTTTGGTCTATCTTTCTTTGGTCATTATTATTTCTACTCATCACGATATATCTTCATTAACAAAAGCAAAATGAAATAAATAAATAAATGTAATAAGTAAATAACTATTTTTTTAATTTATTTCCTCGGCTATAATAAAAAATTTATGCATTCATATTTATATGTATATAGTTCATTTATTTTTAAATTAATATAGCGAATGTAAATGAAAGAAAAAAAAATTTGTTTTTGTATTTCATTGAATTTTAGTTATTTTTAGAGTTAGTTGGGAGGAAGATATAATTTATTTTTCATCAATGTCTGCAAGTATAATGTTTAATATTATTATTAATATAACTCATCGATTTTATAATGCTATTATTATCATTGTATAGCTGCGTATATATGTATATATTTAAATTACCAATATAACTAGTATTTGCTGGAACAAGAACGTCGACGAGACTATATACTTATAAAATTTCAATTACCATTAGCAATATTGAATTCGGAGAAGATATATTTTGACAGTAATATCACAGACGCATGATTGAAATAGCCATAGACGTGGTCATAACATTTATGTATAGATATGTGGAATATTATATTTATATATAGAAGTATATATAAATAATTTATGATGACGAATATAGATCAAATTTTGTATTCAAATATTCAATCAATTTTCGTTCAGATATGTATTCAAGGTAAAAGTCCAGTGCTCCCTCTGTAACTTTCTTCTTTTTAATTTTAGAGTTAATTTTAAATTATTTTTAATTAATAAAAAAAATTATCGAAATTTTTTTTGGTTTTATATATTTTCTTATTTATAAGTAGTAAATCCCTTTATTGTTGGACAATTTGTATACACTTTGTCATCGAATACAATGTATAGGTGAATGTCGTGATGAATATAGTAAACAGAGGAAGAAAAAGAGAAAGAGGTGAATAAGTAGATAAGAGACAGAGTAAAATTATATGTCAGACAGTAAGGGGTCTATTTTGTCTTGTGGTAGTAATTTTGTGCAAATCCTCGTGTCACAGACACTTTTATATCTTTTTTCCTTATTTTTATCATATCACATACTCTCCACTCCTCAGATAAATATAAACCTATATACATTTGCAGGTATAGATTTTACATTTTTTTATTCATTTTTTTTTATTGACACTCGGATCGTTGATGTAAATAATTATATCAACCGTTTTGTCGGCGGTCAGTTTCCTCATACATATTTACATGGGGAAAAACATTACATTGTATATAGCCCGTGATATAAAACATTATCATCATCATCATCATTATAATCATTTTCATCATTCTTTTTTTTCTACTTCATCTCTTTTCTCTTGCACGTTCGTTCTCATTTTTTGTTTCCATCTCCGGACGTGATTCAATCTCATTCCAGAACGATTAAATATATAGACGTACACATATAGATGTGAATAAACTTGTAAATACATTTGTATTATACGTAGTAGAATGTTATTTACTTGATACGTATTATTCAACGATAGTACGAACACGTGTTTTGTCTTTTTGAAATCAGATAATTTAATAATTGCATTGGCGAGCGAATGAAGAAGAAAAAATAAATAAAAATTATCGACACTATTAATATATTTATCACAAATTCGTATAAATAATATTCAACATTTTTTTTTTCCATGACCTTGACCAAGTAATACCGATTTCATATTTCATACGAGACATATTTCGACCCTGAACAGTGCTCAACAGTTAATGGAATGGGTACACATAAATGTACGTGTATTTATAACCATCGAGAAAAAAAATTGATAAAAAAAAAAAAAAAAAGGAATCACGAGCTTTGACCAGCTATTGATTTTACCTTGGGAGAAAAAACAAGATGAATGACCCACGAGGCCAATGTATTAACTGCAAAAGTAAATGAACATATATACATATATCTAACTTAAAAACTTTAAAGAACAAGCTAAAATTGAAAGAAATATAAAGATAAAAGTGGAGGCGTAAGAACAAAATCTCAGAGCAAAAGAATGATAGGAAAAAGAAGGTCGTGCGGCCGGCACTGATAATCTTTAATTTATTTTAATGACGCCAAGGCGTGACTCGGCCGCAGTGTAGCGCATATAGAACCCGGCCGCGCGCGGCCGATATGCATATACATATATAAAGTGAGAAAGAGAGAATGGGGCATAGCCTCAGGAGAATGCCGACGTCGTCGTGGACGCCACCGCGTGTTGTCGGAGGTCAGGTTCACCGCGCGCGTATTTGCACTGTACACAACCACTAAAGCCAATCCATGTGACAAAATTTACATATATGTATATATAAATAAATATTAAAATTATTTTTTTTTTTTTCCATCATTAATTTGTTTTCTGATTACATTTATCAATATATATATTTTTATAAATTTATGATGATATGTATACGTGATTGAGAACAATGAAATCAGTTTATCATTATTATTATGAAATAATAATAAAATAATAATAATTATTATTATAATATATTTATAAAATATATGTGTATGTGTGTACATATAAATGACTGTTAAGATCGGTCGAGGGCGGCCCTCACGGTCGCGAGAGGTTGCACACATTTATGCACGCGTGTGTATATATGTATATATATATATAAGGAGAGAGGGAGAGAGAGAAAGAAATTTCTCTATACATCAGTGAGATACGACGGTCAAAAGAAAAAGAAAGAGAGGACGATAAGGTGGGAGGATGAGAGAGGAACGCGCGCGTTGGATGCTGCTTGATGTAGCTTGCATATATGTATATGTTTTATGTCAGCGTGCATTCTGCATTTGCGCCGTTGCCACGTCCACCCGCTTTCTTTCCCTCTTTCTCTTTTATTCATTCTTTTTCTTCTTCCTACACTTCTTTCGTTCCTTTTTTCTTTTTTTTCGTTTTTGAATTCGCCTCCTTCTTTCTTCCCTCCCTTTCTCATCTCATCTTTTTTTTTTCATCTCACTTTATTCTTTCCTCTCGCTCTCTCTTCCTCGCTACGTATATTCATATATTTATAAGTACACATACATATGTACGTACCCTGCCTACACTCTTGACATCTCTCGCGGGAATATAGAGTCATTGAACTCGAAAAAAAGATGGCCGTGCGGGAGAGAAAATGAAAAAAAAAAAAAAATGAATATAAACGAGTATAACAAAACGACGCCACTGCATGTATATTCGTGCCCTGCGTGACCATGCTCTTAAGTAACCAAAAAAGAAAAAAAAAATAATATGCTATAGTGATTCTTTTTTTTTTTTTTTTTTTTTTTTTTTTTTTTTTATATTGAAAATTAATTTTTATATGTTAATTTCATTGTATAATTTAATTTGGTTTTTTTTTCGTGTTAGGGTGATGGAAAAAGTATGGAAAAAAATTAATTTTGGGACATGAATTTTTTTTTTGACAAGAAAGAAATGAAAATAAAAAACGAGATTGTATACGAAATGGTATATATATGCATATATTATGGGTGTGTGTTGTTCGGGTCGTCGCGCGTCAGACTTTGAGAGCGAGCCACGAGGCCGTACGTGCGCCGCGGTGATTCAGCCGGCAAGTTGGAGTAGGTCGTGACTCTTCGTCGTCGTTTCGTTCGCGCCGTCGCATTCGCAATTATCAAATATATATATCCATGTACATTCACATTTAGGTATCCCTAAAATCTCTATTCTTTATTTTTTATTAATTATATACACTGCGGATGTCAATGTTAATCCATTCATGTGAGAAAATTACGAAAATATTTAAACTAATTTCACGAATTTCGAGCAAATATATTTTTTTTTTTTCAACCTTGAAAGAAACTTTGAAAGAATATTAAAGCTTGATTGAGAAGTATGAATAGTTGATGATAATATATAATGAAAGGGAGGAGTGAATATAAATATATACCAAGGGAATAAAAAAATAAAGACAAAAAATTGCCGGGGTCAGGTTTTGATTTTGAGTTTTTCATTCGTGCTCGAAGGAGCACGTCGTCCTTGTTCCGGAATCTCCCAATGGCGGAACATAACTCGACACAATATATTATACATACATACATACTTATATACATATATTCAGTAATAAGAAGGACAAAAGTGGCGCATATTCTATTTTTAAACAATAAAATTGAACCCAATTTTCTCGCGGAAAAAAAAAGTATAAATAATACGAAAAAAAGTAAAATAGTAAAAAAAAAATAAAAATTCGAAACAATAATATTTCTCTTACCTGAAAATACGATTATAAAATAATATTCGGTGGGTAGTTTTATTCCTATACTGGACACGACGATATTATTAATCTTCGCCAGTACTATATTCAGACAATAAAAAAAATAATCACAAATGATATGGCACACTGTTCAATTCCATTGTTCACGTACGAAAAAAAAATATAAATAATAAATAAAACAAAAAATTCGAATTAAAAAAAAATCGTAAATGAAATATCTAAACTAAAATGATTTCACCATAGGATATAAATATATATATATATATACATGCATAAATATATGTATATGCATATAAATTATGAGCAAATATATAAACTGAGTACACGCGACATTATTCGGCAATAGATAATTTTCACAAATATGTAAAACTCACAAATGTGTCGTTCGCATCTGCGACGCCAACGCGAGCGTCGCGACGCTCGGCGGCGTCTGTCATGGAACTGTCAACTGCCCACTTCGTGACCCTAACCTCTTGTTGAGCCCGTATCTGTTAATATATTATATTGACAATAGAAAACGACTTCTATTCACTTCGTTTAAACATAAATAAATGCGTTACACACGCAAAAACGTATTGCGAAAATAAAAAATTCGAAAATGTAAACACACTACAACCAGTTGTGCGCACATACACTTGTAATCCTTTTTTCTTACACGCACTTTTCTATATACTTATTTGAAAATATTCAGTAGCACAAGAAAAGAAAAAAGAGAAAAAAAAAACATGTAATGAATGTAAACACAAGTCGAGTTGTGCGACAGTGAATTGAAAAATGCACGCGTAATAATATATAAAATTCAAACTCATGTGATTGGCACGCGCGCGCGCGCTAACTCGGAAAAGTCCCGGGAGTTTTTACGAACTGCACTGGGCGCGCGCGTCCCTCCCGCCCGCGTGGTCGACTCGTTGCTGTCGTCGCTTGTTCAGACGCGCGCGCACACACTACTCGCGTATATCGTATTCTATTTGTCTTCTCTTTCACTCTCTCTCATTGACGTTCCCTCTCCTCTTTTTATTCTCTTTGTCGCTATTACTCACTCTCTTTCTTTCTTTCTCTCCCTCCCTCTTTTTTATTTACTTGATTATCTCTGTTACTCTCGTATGCAAAAGTTTAACGAAAAATATTTTGCGCGCAGGGACAAAAAGAATGAAAAGAAGTTACAGTTGAAAGAGAAAAACAAATGTATATATACATACGTTAGAAAAAGAGGAAGTGGAGAAAGAAGAAGCGCGCGCGAATGGAGAGAGTGTATGTATGTGTGTGTGTGTATTGGGGGCCAATGCGTGCGCACCTTACTTCGTTAAAGAGTCTTTGCCGTATAAAATGCTGGGGCGCCGTGGCGGCGGCGCGAGTGTGCGCCCGAGAGGAACCGCTCGAGCGTCCTCGTGCGTCATTGGATAGTGAATTAGGAGTGGGGTCACTGGCGCGAAGGTTGAAGGAGGCGCTCAACGATCAAAAGAATATAAGAGAGAGAAAGAAATATGTATAAAGAGAATTCAGAAAAACATAAGAAAAAAAAAATGATTAAGAGCGAAAGAGAAAAAAATATACATTGGAGTATGGTAAAAGAATAAAGAATAATTGGCAGTGGGAGGGGAAATAACAATTTTTATTCACAGGAATGGGGATGAGTGTGAGTATAGTAGAGGGGATAAGAATGAGATTTGATTTATTTGGGACCAATTGAAAAGGTCGAGGTAAGAGAAAGTGTCACCTTGAAGCTTTTATGAATAGAGAAATGCGGGTGGACGCTGTACTCTAGTTTCACGCTTTGATAAATTATTGTGGATATAGTGGGGGAAGCGTGACCAATGAAACGCACGGGATTAGGGTCCCATAAGAGTGGGAGGTGGGGCCTAATCTACAAGCGCGGAAATAATATAGAGAAATACTAGAGAAGATGAGAGAGGGAGTTTGTATTAAAATATACAAGGATCATTTATAAACATTTTTTTCCCTTTTTTTAGTAATTTTTTTTTTAATATTCACTATATGCACATCTAGTTTCTTTATTATATGCGTTCACAATATTATATGCATGGCGAGACTTTTTCTGAATTATATATCTTCACAAACCTTTGTCCGAACGATTCACCCACGCGTGTTTATAAAATAATAATGACGTTAATAATTTGTTATTGACAAAATTAATGTGTAATCCATTATTTATTATTATATCTATATTTGCAATTCGCATTTTGATTTTATTATTGTATTTGCATATGATACAAGACGCGTCGACATTGGCTTCTGTCTCACATACTCTTGTTTCGTGACCTAGATTCCGAATCGACGGTATTTTTTCTCATTGCAATTTTTTTTTTTTTTTCATTTTCCTCACTCTTTATGTGTATACATGTATATAAGTACACGTCGCCCCCTCCTTTCTCTTTTAATACTGCACGCAGATATGTAGCGTCATACCTTCTTTTTATTGGTATATCCCTCTCTTCTTTACGTTAATCCTCCTCACTCTCTTTTACACTATGTCTATATATATGTATTGTTCCCCTTGCATCTTGTGTCATTCTTCGCAGTTTCTCACTCTGCATTTTGCTGTCTCTGACTTCTCTTCCTAACTGCTTTAATATATACATATATGTAGTGAATCACTCCCTCGCACTCTCGTTCGTACTCACTTTCTCTCTACTCTTATACTCTGCCCCTCTTTCTTTCTTGCTTAGTTTCAAGACCTGACCTACGACTACGTTTTTACTATACTGATGTCATTTTAACCCAGAAAAAAATTTTTTTTTTATCATCTCCAACGCATTTCTCTTACAAATCGTCTAATAATAATATCACAATGTACTAATAAAAAATGATTATTCAACTCATCATATAATTTTTATTATATAATTATCCATCTGTAATAATTTTAATTGATTTTAATTGATTATTAATTTTTTTTTTTTCATTAAAATATTAATGAAAATTTTTTGCATTTAAAAACAAACAAATTATTCTAAAAAAAATAATAACATACGTCTGTAGCATCATGGGATCGTGAGCGTTATAAACTTTGAATTATCTTTTTGCATCTGTCTCGACGATTTCTTTCTCACTTTTTGTGTAGCTTTCTTATTCGCTCTTTCTTCGCGGTTGTCTGTCGCGTATATATACAGTGACGATACAGCAATAAAACGACGACCGGGAGAAATAAAAGAGCAAGGCAATTGCATATATACGAGATGAGAGCAACTGAGAACGAGAAAGAGAGATTTGAGGGGAGTTACCGCAAGGATGGTGAGGGAGGGATCATGGCGATATATACACAGACCAGAAGGGGCCCCCCCGCTGAAGTATACCCGCGCGCTGCAAAACTCTGCAGTTTTGTTATTTCATTTTCCAAACTTATATTTAGAAGGGCAACGATCTTTTGCCAGGCTCACACAACGTTTGCAACTACAAAAGACGGAGAAAGAACGATCAGGGGAGAAGAGAGGGAACAGTTGATGCTGATCTCAGTGGTCAAGTCACTGTGTAGCATACAATATTACAATGATGATATGAAAAAGAAGAGCATGTGTATATATATTTATGCTCAGTGATATGTGATGTTTAAGTTATTTGATTCGAGTGGGTAATATGCCGGTTAGAAAATGCGCAAAGTATTTTTAGATATAAAAAAATTGTCTAAATTTAAGATAATATCGTAATATATATTTAAAAATTAAATTCATTCAAATATTTAAATATTTCATCGCTTATTGAATATAATTAATTCTTAGCAATTACTTAAAATTGAATATCAATTAATTACTCTACTGAAATATTGTGAAATATATTTTAGTTGAATAAATAAATAAATAAATAATTATCAACATTGTTTTTTAATAGAATATTATAAAGAAAAAAATTAATATTTCTCCTAGTTCTCTATAATAATTACCAGCTATTTAAATAATTTAATAGCCTATATTCAGTATAATAATAGTCACGAGTAATCGTTTGAATTAATGATTGGAAGCAAAATGCGCGCGAAGCCGTATATTGCCGCCACAAAGTATCCAAAGTAACCGGTCTATACATATACTCGAACGTCGGCCACCATAGAAACGGTATACACACACGCACAAATATTATTTCATCTCTGTCTATTACATATCAATATGTATATATGTATAGATCTATCGGGTTGCTGCATCAATTCTCTGTCCCGCTCTCTATCTCCCTTGTTCTCTCCCTCTTACACGTTGCGTTACATTCATTGCGTTCTCTGTTGCACACAAACGTTTGTAGAGAATCCGCTTGGGTAGAGCTAAAGCCACGGCGCGCGTGGTTTCACCGTGACCTACCCCATCAGGAACACCGCGAGCATGTATGTTCGCCCACACGCCCGCGTTTCGCAACAGACCAAAAAGAAATAGAGGAAAAAGAAGAAGAAGAAGAAGAAGAAGAAGAAGATGAAACAGAGTTTATTCTTTGTGTTGTGCGTGCACGGCTGCATATACTGTCCCTTTTTTTTTTTTTTTTTTTTTATCGTTCGTTGACTCCGACAGTGCGATCGTCGCCCCGACTTTTGCCTCCATGATAAGATTGCAACGACGAGAAAGAATGTATGTGTGTATCTATACATGAATATATAACTGGAAGAGGGAGAGAAATAAAAAGAATTGGTGTTGAATTATGATGAGAGACTAAAAATAAAAGCTTGACTGAGGTTATGGTTGATTTAATACATATTAATGTTGGAATTTTTCATTCTAAGAAAAAAAAAAAATTGAAAATGACTAGTGTATGTGAACGCTTATAATATAGCAAAGTGGAGCAGAAATAATAAATTCTAGAGTTTTCATTTATTTTATTATATCAATATAAGTTTACTATATGTAAATCTTCTTACACATCGCTATATATTTATAATATTTATTTTTAGTTCAAGAGAAAAAAAATTTAAGAAGGCGTGATAAGTCAATGTGTAATGATATATAGATAAATATATATATTGAGAGAGAAAATTTTAAGTCGACTATATTACGTTTATATTGTGGGAATAAAATGGTTTTTGATCATGCGATCACGAAAATAGTATAAAATTAATAAAAATTAGAAGAAATAGTTGAAATTACAATTGCACAGGACGGAAGAATAAGTATAAAATAGAAAGAGGGATTGATAAGACATTATAATTTTATTTCGAATTTGTTATAGTCCCAAGACACGGAACTTTGGCTAATGCAAATGAAAAAAAAAAAACTCAATATTCAATTGAGACAGAAAGATAAACTGACGAGTTCACTATTTACATGTATAAATATAAAACGTTTGTATACACATTTACATATGCGTTAGACTATATAGTGAAACAAAGAGATTGAAATAGCCGTTATTTAAATCGTAGATTCACTGGGATTGTCAAGGATGATGATAAAAAAAATTTAAGATGAGTAAAAAAAAAAAAAAAGTGAAATTGACAAGAGAAGGGGATTTTGGCAACGTGAGAATTTATTCTTCAATCTCCTCACACTCTTTATCTCTCATATACTCTCTCACTTGTGAAGGGCATTGAGACAATACGATATACCTACACATGCCTATATCCTATTTGCATTGTTCATTTCAACCCCTTTGAACACTTTCCTTGTATCAAAACAAAAAAAAAATTAAAAAAATTTTCTTCCTATCCAAATTCCGGTTTTCATTCTCTCTATAAATTTCATGTATACATATCCACCTTTGCAGCTGTCACATGGATATATTTATAATGCTGCCGAGTAGTTGGCATAGAGCTGGTAAATGACAGCGACGTTAAAATTCATCTTCATCCCCCCCTTTATATCCCTTTACCGCCAAAAAACCGTAAGTTTGTCATTCGGAAAAGTAAAAAACAAGTATATGTATGTATACCTACAGGAGAGAAGTAAAAAAAAAAAATCATTTGGAACCCATAAAGCGACCGACGCGGAAACGAGAGGGATAAAAAGGGGTGTAGAGTCGGGTGGAATGATGAAAATACTGTGGGGAGGTTGGAGGTGACGATATAATTGGATTTTAATTCACGCCAGTGCGGGCGCACTATGAAGGGGGTGTTAAAAAAAATTTGTACATATGTATAATGTATATACATTCTTTTCATTCATTTCTCTCGACTCTTGATTTTTTTATTTAATTTTTTTTTATACAAACTCGTACCAAAGTATGGATAGTGAGTATTTTGATATCACTATGAAACATATATATACACAATATATATGTTTTTAATTCTCATTTCAATTCTAAGGGTTAAAATAATGTCAAAAGTTGAGCATTATTATTTTTGTTAGACAATCAATGTATATTTAATTCCCCCTAGAATTTTTTTACAAGTTATAAATAATAATTGTAATTTTTTTTTTTAATGAAACTAGAGGGGTGTGCTAGAGCATCATTTTTAATAATTGTAGGCGGAGAATATTGTCGACCATTTTCTATTGATTTCCCCAGTATCCAATTGGACCCCCCTACAATATTGTTAGCTCTTTTTTTCCCATCTCGATTATATGAATTTTTGTCAACCTCCCTGTATATCGACACGGGGGTGGTGATCTTGAAGCACTGCTGGTCCATGAAAAGGAGGGTGTGAATATGTATTGGTTCCACCCCGTAAGATTCTTTATATGCTGTTTCTCATTTTATTTTTCGCTTCAAACGAACAGGGGTGAAAAATAAGAGAGAAAAATCTGCATGTTTATATGGATAGACCACGTAGTAAGGGGGATGCTTTTACTAATTCTTACGTTCGTCTGTATCGTACCAACAGAAAAAGCCTTCTCGTCTTTTTCATTACGATGCAAACGAGAATATATTCATCATATCCATTCATACATATATATTCAGTGAGGGATGATTTTCGACGATGAATTTTTTTGCGTAACCACAATGGAAAAATTGAAATAAACATACTTTACTAAAAAATAAAATACTAAAAAAAAATAATAATTGAGGTATAAAAAAAAATATATATGTATGCATATAATGGATAAAAATGAGAAGTGAATGTTTTAATTAAATCTCTGCGGAAGCGAAGAAACTTTTCTCACTGGTGTTGCTCTCTCTAACTGTATAAAATGCAATACAGTATAGCCTACACGTTTTTGCGATTTTCTAGAAAAGTTTCTTTCATAGCAGTGCGAGTTACCTCGCGCGCGACGTGCTCACTTCTAACGGACGCGTATATAAACCTTTTCAAACATATACATTTGTATAAATATATATAGGCATCCAGAAGAAAGTAAGTGAACTAAAGAGCGAACACTTTTTCACCCTCATCCTCGAGTTAGAGTAAAAAACAAACCAAATAGGACAAAAAAAAAATGAATACAACCGCAAAAACAAAAGAACGTGGGCTACTTAACGAAACAAATTGTTGCTTCGTTGTCAGTGAAGAGAATTTAAAAGTTTTCCACGAGTTTTCCAGTTCTCTCACTTTTCCTCCCTTTCTCTGCCTATAGTTACGCCACCCCCTACAGCTCTTGACTAAATTTTTTTTCTCGTACTTGTCGGAATTTTCTTCGAGACCATCTACAGCCCCTTTTTGGTCGGTCCACTTCTTCACTCTGTCACTATCATCCCTCACGGCCCTCATCTCTTATCATCAACTAGCCCCTCCGGACGTTCCTCTCACGAACGTCCTCGTGCCATCTAACACAATTCATTGCTCGTTAGCGCCGCTTTCTTTCGAATAGCATTTTCCAACTGACGAGTAGATAGGTGGAAAGAAGAAGGGATGCAAGAGGATAGGGGACTACCCACTTGGAGAAATATTCGTAGAGTGCCACTCTCATACTCCCTTTCGAGGCATAGTGTCTTACTACCTGGTCAACCTTCTTCAGACTTTATCCACTTTCTCAGTAATTTTCTTCCACTCTTGTAACATTTCCAATTTTACTGCAGAAAACTTTCTCAAATTATTTTTTCATTTTATTTTTAATACATTTTTTTTTTCTCTTTGCACTTTATAATATTTTTTGTCCTCGTTTTTCTCTGCTTGTCGCTTTAATTATTTTTTTTAATACCAATTGTGGAAATTTCCCGCAATTAGTTTAATTATGGCGTTGAGTTAAGTATTTTTGTTAATTACAAAATTCATTGAGTAATTTTATTAATTTTCATTGGATTTGAATATTGAATTAGTTATTTGGTGGGATGTACTTATTTATATATTAAAAAAAAAATCGCTTGAGCTGTCATATGCAATATTTTCACTTAAACATATCGAATATTGAATCTCTCAATTAATTATTTCAGTTAATTTAATTGTAAAAAATAATACTTATTGAAAGATTTCAACAATAATTAACCAATAAACAAAAATGCATTATTTATATAAATCTAAGTGAAATATGTATGTGTAATAATATACAAGCATGCACAAATGCAATGAATAAATTGCAGCAAAACAATAAATAAATAAATTTATGAGTAACTAATCCATCAACTACCACTAACAAAAAAATGTAGTATATATTTCATTAAATATTTAATATTAATATACAACAATAATGAATATAGAGAAATAAGTAAAAGTATGAAAGACGAAAAGTGAAACAAATAAAATAAAAAATTTTGAAAATTAAGCAAAAATGTGAAAATATAATTTTCTTTTTAAATTGAAGAGTAATTTATTTGTGTATATTTGTGTGTGGTTTGAGTGTTTAACTCACTCGCTGTAGAGTGGACCAGCATTCCTCAAGGGTGCGCTCGTTGATGTTGGCCATTCCTCCACCCCCGCCGGCTCCTCCGAGACCAGCCGCAGAGGCACGAGACTGTGTGTATATACGTTCCAATTTCGGGAGGGGCAAGCAATTGAAAGCATATACAGATATATATTCATACATACGTACATACATACATACATAAATACATACATACATATATAGATTCGTACATTATATTAGTTAGCACATAAACCCAAAATTTGTCTTTGATGCAAAGAGACCCATAGACCAAAGACCCAAACATTTGAACCCTTAACATAGCTACAAATTAATAATAGGTTAATTTCTATACGTATCTCTATATATTATACACCTGTGCCCTACTCAACAAACTATCGAGTTACCCTCATTTATATTACATAGGAAGCATTCCCACCGACCACCCTGAGTATTCATGTTTACGATCCGTAATAACGATTAGTTAGCAATAAAATCGTCTTTACTCACTTAAGATTGTTGTTTCTAAACAAAAATGCGAATTCACATTATGAAATAATCATTACTGACATCAATTTGTTATTTATGAAAATATAATAATATAAAAAATAAGATAATAATTGTGCGTTAGTGTTATTCTGTGTGATCATTATATATCTATAATATGTAATGATATGTGTGTAATGTGAATGCTTTTATTATCTGTGTTGTGCAGGTCAAGAACCTCAAGAGGAGGACATATCGTTCTGCATTCAAGCATTACGGCAATGTATATTGGTGTGCGTATTACTCTTGTCTGTTGGTCTCAACTAATTGCTTTGTTTCTCGCTGCATTTTATTTTCTATTTGTGTTTTTTAAAGATATTCATATGTGCGATGTGAATATAATGAAAAAATTGATAGTTATTATTGAAAACAAAATTGATTTTTAATGATTTAGATGCATTTTTGTTTAGTTCAATCACGTGGTAGTCGAGAGGATATTATTCATCGTTAAGACAAATTGAAAATACTGATTTAGATAAATTTTATATTGATGGAATCCGTATATTAGAAATTTGATACGAACTATAAGTATTAAATTTTTCGAAGTATATTCTTCAAACTCTTCTATTCTTTCCTAAATAATTTAATAAGTACATTTTGGAAAATCTCACCTGAAGCTCGTTGACCAATTTTTCGGTGAGTGTTGCGTCATGTGAATCTTGACTACCCGTACCCGGACTTAGCATAGAATTTTGTGAATTCTGTTGTTGATTACCCGGAACATTTATCCCAGCCAAACCTCCATTCTGCACCATGTTACCAGCCATAGTGAGCGCTTGTTGTTGCAAATTTTGACTAAGATTTTGTGCTTGCTGCTGTAAAGTTTGTTGATTCAACGTTTGGCCCAAATTTTGTGATAAATTTTGTGCCTGTTGTTGCAATGATTGGCTCAAATTTTGTGCCTGATTTTGTATATTTTGTTGCAAACTTTGATTCGCCTGACTTAAATTTTGTGGCTGGTTCAACAATTGCTGTTGCGGCGATAAATTCGGTGTAAGGCTCTGTGCAAGATTATGTTGCAATGTCTGGCCAAGATTTTGCTGCATATTTTGGGTAAGTGCCTGCGTTAGGGCCTGTCCAAGATTTTGATTGAGTGCTTGTGCCGCTTGAACGGCCTGCACTGTTAATGAAGGACTTGATGCTTGTGACATAGTTTGTTGTGCTTGTGCTAAACTATGTAAGCTTTGTGCCATTGTTGAACTTATGGCGTTCTGATGATCACCTTGCGGCGATGGCGTCGTGGGCGCCGATGATGTTTGATGCTGCCCTCCTTGAGAATTCTGTTGGCTCATTGCCATTGCATGTTGCTGCTGTTGTTGCTGTTGATGTTGTTGCATTTGGGATGCGTTGGATCCTAAATTTGGATTTGGTGCCACGGCACCATTATTTGGTTGCGTTTGTTGCTGGGTTTGTTGTCCCAGTGGACTGTGTAATGTTGTTTGTTGATTATGCTGCTGTTGCTGTTGCTGTTGCTGTTGCTGCTGTTGTTGCTGCTGTTGTTGTGCCTGAACCTGCTGTTGTGTTTGCTGATGATGCTGTTGCGCATTTTGTAATGGACTGTGTTGCAATCCTGGCGATTGTTGAGGCGGTACTCGCTGAGGTTGTTGCCAATAATCTGACATTTTAAATACATGCTGACGTAATGCATGAAGATTTGCCGCCGCAGCAGACACAGCTGATGCTTGGACCTCCATTGGCTCGGGATCCGGCTCAAGGTCCGGTTCCGGTGAGCTCGGGTCCTCGTCCTCCTCCTCGTCTTCTCTCTCCGTGATGTCCTCGTCTTCTTCTTGTAATCTTCTAACTTCGTCCACTGCCGCTGCTGCCGCCGCCGCAACAGCTTGATGATTCGTTGACGTAATATTTGCTTCTACCCTTCCAACATCAACACCACCAGTAGCAATACCTGGTCCAACGCCACCTATCCCACCCCCCGAATCTCCAGAGTGATGATGATTCGATAAATGGTGATGATGATGCTGATGATGTGGATGACGCTGCGATTGTTGTTCCGGACTTGTTTGGACCTGGTGCTGCTGCTGATGGTGATGCTGCTGCTCCAGGCCAACAAAATCCGGCTGGGCTTGCGTCTGTGCGCGCAGGTCCAGGGCCGCCGTCGCGTCCGAAATCTTGAGGCCTTCGCGCGAAGCCCGGGCTACCCCCTTCCGGCGCAGCTTGCCCGCTTTTTGGCACACCTACCGGTAAGTAGCACCAGCTCGAAGACAATGTTTAATGCAATTGATGCTGATACGTATTCTCACTGGATTCTCCACGGTGGTTTGTTTTCGTATTTACTTTAACGTTATAGTATTATTATTTTCGTTTTTTGACGATTATAAGGACGCGACGTCAGTTATCTAACGTCGTCCACTTCAGTTTCTTCCTGGACTTGATAAGTATTACCTTGCTCATCAAACCAAGACTTGTTGTGCAATTTGTTTGATTTGAAATTGCGTCTTCACACTATTTTATTCGTGGTCTATGTATTTATTTTAGTACAATTATTTATGTCCGATGATTATTGACTGTCTATTTCGATAATCTGTTGATGATCTTTTCTTTTTATCAATTCGTCTAATGTCTCAATGTATCTTGGTGTATGTGTATGATGTATGTGTATATTTGTGCTTAAAATGTCAATGTGCTAATTATGCGCGTGGATGCTCCTTCGGCGTTAGGAACAGCCTATTTTTCTCTTCTTCTATCTACTTAATGTCTATTTTCGTAAAATTAAGTTTTCAGGTTAAATTCAGGATTGCCCAGCCCGGACGGTGTGAACGAGACAGAGGTCCACGGACACAACTCGCTCGAAGGATTTATATGGTATTTTACTAGTTATTATTTAACTTTAAAAAACGCTCTTCTTCTTGAATTAATTATTTCAGGCTAGTTCAATTCACACAAGATGAAGAATTATTCAATCCAATAATTGATGATAAAATCTAACAACTCGTCCCGTTTTGCCCTGAGTTTTGCCCGTTTTTTAGATTTATTGATGGATATCGTGTATGTGTCGTGTGTGTGATTGTATAAGTGATTAAAGGATGACGCACTTGTCTATTATTTAGTTTTTGATGTCACTAACAATGCACGTGCGCCCCTGTTTTTATAATGTATATATTTATAATAATTGAGTGTTGTTTATCGGGACGAGATGAATTTTATGGAATGACACACTCTTGCCTTCGATAATTCTTCAAATGAATATAAATAATAATGTATAACTTTTAATTATTTTCTTTTGGTTTATTCCTTTGTTGTTCGTTTCATTAATTACTCCTCCAAGTGAGTCGTAAACAAATGTCCATCGACGACTCCTTCTCGAATGAGAAAATGCGACTCTATGCGTTTTTAAAAGAGGATTCCTCTAAATCACCTTAAATCATGCCGCTTCACCCTCACTTTAACTTTTTATATTTTTCTTCACCGATATCTCTTAATATTCGTCTTCGACTATGTCTTCACTTAGTCTTTACCCTCATTTGGAATTTAAAACCGCATATTATACTCTTTGATCGATTATAAATTTGCTTGCTGTTTGTTTTATTTTTTATTATCGTTTAAGAGTTTATTTTTCGTTTAATTAATATTGCACTTAGGTACACTCGTTTTTTGAACACACTGAAATATATATGTATATGCGGCTCACTCTTTTCTTCTTCACACTCTCATTCTCTTGCTCCTTCTCAATCTCTTTTTCTCTTTCTCTTGCTTTTCTACTTATTGGTTTTTTATTCATTCATTTTTTTTTTGTTTGAGGAAAGAACGAGATTTTTTTCCTATTTTAATATACAATTTTTTCCAGTATACTTTTGTTGGTCTATGTTTCCAAATTGTTTCAATATCAACGTAAATTTTCCATTTTCTTTTTTCTCCGATTATTTTCCAATTTTTGTCTCGATACCTACACCTCGTGTCTTCCTCACAAAAAAAAAAAAAATATTCACAGCAAACAAACAAATTCAAAATTTTTCTTTTGAGCTATTTCACTTTGTCCCTACAATTTTACACTTTGCTATGTTCTATCTCTTCCGCTTTTTCTGTTGCTACTTTTGTTGTTGCTGCTACTTCTTTCTCTTCACTCTTCACTTGAGCTTTTTAACTTGTGACAACTCTTTCAAGTCTTCCACCATTCACAACCACTACCACAACCACCACCACAACCACCACCACCCACCCTCCCTTCCTCTCTTGCCCTTTTCTTTTTTTTTTCTCGCTCGTTATCTTCGTCTCCAAACAATTTTCTTCACTTTTATTTTAATTCACTCTTCACTCTTTTTTATTTTTTCCTCTCTTTTCCTCGTCTTTATCTGCTTCTTCCGCTTTGTCCAGTCTTCCTCTCCTGCGCGGGAATCTCTCGCTGCAATGCGTCTCCCGCTCGAAGCTGAAAGCACACGAACAAAAAAAATCATATTAATAATTATAATTATTAAATTCTATTTAATTCGACTTGCAAATATTTTCTATTTCAATAAGCGTGCATAGAAGTTGATACTTTCGAAGGGAGTGATTCCAAAAACAGAATAATTATTGATAGGGGTTTCAAGATTTTTTTTCAATCAGTTCAGGCTCGATCCCAAAAAAAATTTTTTAATAATTAAATAACAAAGATGATTTCACTTTTCCACGTATAACACTTCAGAATTTTTATCACCAAGAAAAAAATTGGAATGATCAATTTAATTTGATACATTATAATAACTTTTTGTCGTCATTCTAGTTTTTTCATGTTCACTTTTTGATTTAATTTTTTATTTTTCCGTCGGTAATGTTGAGATTTCATACTTTAATACAAGTCATTGAATTATCTTCTGCGACAAAATTGAGTTTATAGAGTGAGAAAACATATTACGTCTTTGCCGTCGCACCGCGGCATGTCACGTCAAAAGGCGGGATATAGCACGGCGAAAAAAAAATTCACGAACAAAAGTGAATGTATGGTTGATGTGGTTTCAAATTAAAAAAGAACCAGAAAAAAAAAGAATCGACGTAAATCATATAGGGTACTATGACAACAACAAGAAGGGTAGAATACATAGCATTCACTTCTCTTCCTACATATCTTGTCCCTTTTATTTTTATTCTTTTATTATTTTTTTACTTCCACATTTAACAAACTGGAATAGATATGAATCGCGAATGAGGAAAAAATAATTGAGAGTGAGAACAAATGATATAAAAAAAAAAAAAGAAAATACGTATAGAGTAAAAAAATATATGTAAAAGTTTTGTAACAAGCTCAAGCTAACTCTCAACAATGTTTATATGACATTTGATTGTGTTATATAAAATCAGTTCTGGAAAAAAAAATCTGACAGTTTTATATTTACTTCTGTATGCATGTATATTGTATGTATGTAACTCGAGTTTGGTGTCATCGTTGATAGAAACATCAGTAAAAATTTAATTACTGAAAATATTTACAATTTTTAATTTTAGACTGAATAATAAAAAAATATTAATTTGTATTTTTACAATAAATCACGAGGTTAAAAAATTAATGTCATTCATTCATGAATTTAATTCTTAATATTCTCACATGACATCAATTGTCATGATATTCTCAACACAATTTCTATCACAATGACAGGTCATTGTAATGATTGATAATTTAATGAATATTCAATTTCTTCATGCATTTATTAATTTTTCAATAAACATATTTTTTTATATGATTTTGTAAATATAAATATTTACAAAAATTTATTCGTTCGTGAAACATTATAATATTTTATAACTATTATGACAATGATAATTGTGTGAACATGTGGAGATAGATGTAAAGTTTGATGAAAATTTTGACTGATATGAGTTCAACAAACGACAACAAATAACGACGGTGAGATAACATATAGTATCAATCCCAATTGAAAGATTGTAGACATTGCATATTGAACGTGGGCCATTAATGATAAAATGAATTTCAAATTTTGAAATATAGAAAAAAAAAAAAAATGGGAATTTAAAGGAAAAGTCAACTGAAACGAATTCTCTCTGTTTTCACCGTTATCACAAAAACACGCACGTTTCGATCTCCCTCCCTTAGCCGCACAAACATCCACATACTCAGTTTGACTCTATATTATTTAAGTATGATCCAGAGTGTTGAGCGGATGGTGATTGGATGAATCCAGGTATGGAGGGGAATTCAGACAGGAAAAAAAAAGCGTAGAAAAAAAAAATCATCTACATGTGACCTTACACTAGATAAGATGTAAAGTAGTATTTTGTCAATCCAGAACGTAGTATTTGATCAACATCCATCAGATGACCATCGTTTCACTATCACATTCACTATGAAAAATAAATAAATAAATAAATAAATAAAATAGTAACAAAATTCACTAAAGTCCATTGAATGACTAGTTCCAATTCCGAAATATTTTTCGGCATGGAATTTTAAACTTTTGCACACTGTGAACCGATTTACTTTATCATTTAATTATCTTATTATTTTACATCACCTCATATTTGAAATAAATATTATATAACTTTATTTAATTTATCATTTATATTTAATAATTATTATTAAATATACACGTCATGGAGATGTGGTAATGGATGAAACAAATTGTCTACAACTTGAATGATATCTTGAACGCATAAGATATATATATATGTATATACATACATGCATATATATATACACATATACATACATGTATATGTTTCCGTATGTAAATATACATATATCCTATATATCTATATTCATATACCACGCGCCCGCGGCGTCTTTTCCTCTTCCGCACGTAAGTATAAACGAGTCCTTGACGGAGGAGGAACCGAACTGACTCGGTAGTGCGGCTCACGAGAAATGTTAAGTCCTTCGTCGTGGCCGGGTGGTGGCGCGCGTCTCAGACCGCGTGCGTCTGACTAAAAGCCACCCCCCTGATATGCCTTAAAGAACACGAACGTCGAGGTAGGGGCGTTGTCTTAGGTGGTGCGCGGTCGCGAAATTTCTGGCGCTATATTCCCCTTTGCGCCACCACCACTATCAAAACCACCACCACCACCACCTCCATCTCCACTTCTACGATCAACTTCTCCACGACGTCGTCGTCTACGTCGTCGTCGTCTTCGTTTTTTTCTCGCGTCTTTGCTCATTACCATTGGTAATATGTTTTTTTATTGTTATCACTTGTTATATGAAGAAAATTATTTTTTTGATTGATACCAAGTGCAGCATCAGCTGCTCATATTAGTAATCACTCAGCGATTATATTAAAGAATAGAAAATATCTTGGTAAATGAGAAATAAGAATTTAAAGTTAAGATAATCCGCGCGAGCGAGAAAGGATCGGTCAAAATTCAGCCCGAGCCGTATACGAAAAACTGAACTTCTGTCCAGTATTCAGACAGGAGTTTTACACCACCCTCTCTATACGTAAAACCACCGTCCGTTTCTCCTTCAACTTTTCATCCCCCTTTCCCTTTCTCTCAAACCGCCCCCACTACTAAATGCTCCGTATTCCTTTTCTCTCCCCACCGCTAGTGAACAAACGACGCGCGCGCCATCTCAATGATGCGACGCCGGAACGCTTAGAGAACGAGCTTGAGTCGTCGACGACGTTGTCCTCCCCTCTACTTAATGCTCCTGTCAACCTGCGTAGGTGGAGAGTGGGGTAGTTTTTCGTAGCAAGGTGGAGCGGGATGGTTTGTGAGATTTTAAGGGAGAGTATAAGCATTAGATACGTCGTCAGGGGAACTAATAGACTTGAGGGATATGGTAAGAAAAAAAAATAAGAGGGGGATATTTCAAATGAGAAAACTCAACTATATACTATTATATATATATATATATAGAAGTATTTGATTCAAAAGAACTGACCAAGAAATTGGAAAATAAATTCACCTTTTTCTCACGCATTAACTTCCTCTTAGCCTTGAAAATATCACCAATGTTTTTTTTTTGTGATTTTTTTTTTCTTTTTCAGGATTTCACCATATGTAAGACACACTTTCCATTTCAGCATTATCCATATTTCTTGACGGACCCGAGTCCGCGTGTATGTGCACGACACGATAGTTAACTACCGACTGCTACAAAAAAAAAATACAGAATAAAAGAAGTAGGGGCCCTTTTGTTTGTTCGAATGGGGGGGTGGTATAAATTGCCAAAGAGATATATATATATATATAATGAGGATAATAATAAAAATAATAATAAAAATAAAAAAAAAAAAAGTGATGAAGTAGGAGGGAGCCGGACACAAAACTTGAAAAGAAAGCGGGTGGTACAATGGGTGAGAGTGCGAGGGGACGTCGACACCACCATTTTTATAGTGCGTGCTCCGTATGCCAATACATGCATGACTAACTGCTGTTATATAAGGGGAGGTGACTTGAGAGGGCGAGAATTTTTATTATATTTTTTCTTTCTTTTTTTAAACCACCCACCAAATGCCACCGCCCTTTATTGTCAACGCTTCACTACACAAAAAAACGCGTTATTCGATGAAATCAGAAAAAAAAATTTATCAAAATAAATCGGCAACTAAATATCTGATTCGTCTGCCTAAATATATTTTATGGCAAACGGGGTGATTAATTAAGAAGTGGATTAGCTTTAGTATTTTTAAGGTCATTCCGATGTCTTTAGTTCAAGCATGATCTCACATGCAGCCAAAAACATTTCTCAATCCTCTCTTGATAAACTCGCGTGTGTCCCATTTTATATTATTCTAAAGTATGATCTGTTTAACCTCTTCAGTTGCGTCTAGCGTGGCGCACGTCATCCCCCACCATATAACACTTTGCTGGACAACGTATTCACCCTCACTACCCCGATTCTGAAACAAAACGTCTTTCCCCACTACGCTCAAACCCTTCCACATCTAAATCTTCCCCTTCATGCTTTTGCTTTATCTCGTTTTGACTTTTGTCGATATTTCTCCAGCTTTTTTTCATCCCTCTCTTGTGTTTTCAAGTCCTCCTTATGCTTGGACATTTTACCCCACTCATACATCAAATCTTCACCTACTTCTACCTCGTTATTTTTCTTTTCCTTTTTTTTTTTATAATTATTTTCATCTATACCACGTGTTTGGCATGTGCTTGATCTTATTTGTTCTTTTTATAGATAAATTGTATCATTTATTTATATTCACTCTTGGAATATTATTAAAAATCATAAAGTTTTGTGAAATGCAGGTATATTTAATAATAATTAGTAATAAGGTCAACTCCCTGTAAAGATTAAGTGACTCAGTAGGAGGGTGCAAAGTTGCGGCTTGGAAAAAAATTGGCCAATGAACTGCGACGAGGGAAAAAAATATTCAACCCACTACATTTACCACGAGACGGCGCATTATAATTTCCCTTTTACCTATGATAAAAAAAAATATCTATATACATTTATTTTATTTGAACAAATTATCAGACTCTGAATAAACGAATTGAAATTATAGTTGATGATTGATCATGATTCATAATATTCTTTTGTATTTTATTTTATTTTATTTTTTTCAGAATCATGATGAAGTAGGAGGAAGTATATTTAGCCACATCAGGTCAGCAGGAATCCCGCAGAGAGAAAGCATAATATGTACGTATTATACATATACAAGTTTGTGGGACCGAAGTAAGTACATGTACTATATACGTTGTAAGACCCCGCTTTAAATTACAAATGAGCGTCGAACGTTTATACACATTGCAATAGGGACACTTGAAGTATATAAAAAAAACAGGTGAGAATCGGACCAGCCGGATAGTGGGTGGCGTTTTTTCTTTTCCCTTTTCTTTTTTATTTTTTTTATGAGATACCAATCCACCAATTGCCCCACTACTTGATCAGTGATCACGATCGGCAGCTGGGACCAATGTGATGCGAAGCAAGCCTTATCGAAATACACAACTACGTAAATATACATAACTAAATGTGTACATACTCTTTGCACAAAATTTAAAGGCACAAAGTCGCAGGCGGTTTGCAAGTGTATAGTCAGACGCGTATTGTGGATGAGTGTATGTATAAAAGAGGGGTCAGTTGGGCCTGTGGTTTTTGGGCTGGTGCGGTGAGGCTGTCTGAGATCGTAGTTGAAGATTATTAAATACAAAACACACAAAACAAGAACATTCGATGGATAATACATATATGGATAATAAGGAAGACATTTATCTTTCGAAAAACATTTAACTTTATATGAAATGCGGTCTTTTTGATATTTTTTTTTTTTTCAAACGCTTAACTAACTTCAAATCGCTAATGCAAATAGTTGACTCAAAGGGTTATATTTATTTTGACGATATATATGTATATATATATTACGGAACTTGTTATCATTTGCTTGAATCAGTTATACTGGCAACCATCCGTGAGTAATTTGAATATGTAAAATAAATTTCCGCCATATTGTTGGAATTTTTAATAATAAAATTGTAAAAAAAAAAAAAAATCTAAACGAGTTGGCTTTTAATATATGATTGAACGAACGCTGAACGTGCGAAGCTGCCTTGTGAATTCTCCCAACCCCTCACTTGCTTTCAAAATCTACCCCAGGGTGAGGTGACGTCTGGTGGTAGTATCCAGAACTATATAACTCCAAACATACATCTCTACATATAGAAAAGCGAGCTCTACAAATTATTTCCAATTTAAAATATTAAAAACAAATGAATTATTTTTCACTATTTCATATGAAAATTATTTTGATATTTAAATTTGAATTTATTGAATTATTTGACTCGTTAACAAAATATAATGACCGGTGTTCAGTATTCCGAAAATTTATTTGCAGATGATACAGATACCATTTCCTATTGGAAAATTATCAAATTTCATTGATATTTTCATGCATACATCTATCTAGATATATTATATATATTTATGAATAAATAAATATTATATTCATATAATATGAATATGTAGATGTGTATCTAAAGTCAAATGATTTTGAGAGTGAGGGGGATTGACAAAGTGAGCGAGAGAAAAAAGATAAAACCTTCTGGCCGGATAGTAGGATGAAATGAGCGACGCGTCCGGCATATTACGCAATGAAAGAAACAAATGAAGCTTAATAGAAAAACTGCCCGAGTTAGAAAAAGCCTCGTGGTACAGACGCAATAAAAAGCTAAAGACTCTTATCATTATTTTAAATCATTGAATTTATCTAAATATTTTCAATTTATTACAAGGTACATATAACTTAGATAATTGTCTGTATCATCAAGACTATCATGGAGAATGTTTTATAACAAAGCAAAAATTCATGAATATTAATTAATTAATAAATTAATTCACGCATGTAAAATTATTTATATCTATAGATAATTTGTGTCAGAATTTTTTATCTTGAAATTTAAAAACATATTATTTATTTATAAATCAAAACGCATCTTAAATACTCAATACTTTGTATAATTTTTTTTGCTTTCCTTCCAATCAGTAAATTCTTGTGTATTATTTTTTTATATGAATCAAACATTGAAGATAATACACTACAATTTTTTCTGAACTGTACTTATATTCTGTACACTATGCTGTGTCAATAGAAGCCAATCTGAGTATGCACATATACAGGGAGTGAGACAGATAAATTGAAATAGAGAGAAAGATAGATATGCTACATTGCTGCACCGAGTGCGTGATGCAATTGTATGATACATATATATGTATAGATAACTATGATATAGTAATTTCAACATTCTCTTTGCTCTCAAAACAAAAGACGCAGAACGACTAATATACATATGTACGTCGTCGTCTGTAGAAAAAGAAAATATGAAGAAAGGGTCGAGGATGAATGAATATACGAAAGACCAGATTTACGTGGACACTTTTAAATTTTTATGAGGTCATCCGTGCAAAAACTTTGTAGAATTAATTAACAAAATGAATTTTCAATGTGATAATAATAATTATAAAAAAAAAAAAATAGTTTTTAATCATAAATATTTTAATTCTATTTTTCAATTTATATACCAAGAAAATTATTAAATGATTAAGATAGAGTTTTATTTACTAAAGTACGTGTATGTATATTTGTGCATGTGAATATGTCTATAAGTGTAGATATTGTAGGTTGGGTTTCACTGTTTTATTAGAGATAAAATAATCGGAAAGTGCATTTGAACGATGCGAAAGAGTTTTATCAAAGTTTGACGTCAATGAATAAAAAAAACATGGTTGCCTTTGTATATAACTCGTAAACTTGCGTTCATTCGTTTGAGTGCGAGTGTATATATATTCATAAGTGTGAATATAGAGGTTATTTGGAACTATAGTATATGACATTCATACATATATTTTTATTTTATTTTTTTTTTTTTGCCTTCATTGTGCTGATAAGATAATATTTGCGTCCATGACCAAGGTGAAACGCACCAGGAGTAAGAAAAAGATAATGCAATTGCCGTAATTTATATTGCTCACATGGAAAATTCAATTGAAATTTAATGCGTACGTAACAAAATTCTATTGTATTCTGTGTATACAATTTATCATATCACTAAATTACAAATTTTAATCCACACACTGGAAAAGTAGTCTCATTTAATGATGAATAAAAAGACATTGCACATGATTGAAGTTATTGAATGCTAGAGATTATTCTCATGGTGTATATGATGCCAATTCATAATGATGACATTGATAATAATGGGACAAAAGTGATTATGAGAATTAAATGGATATTGAATATATTAATGAATTAATATTTTGTTCTTTCAATCTGCTTTTTGCATACAGATGCAATCACATAAATAATTAGATAATATATTGAATAATAATAAACAAATAAAAAAAAAAAACTGCATCATCATAATACAGTATTTAGATTTAATTTACTCTCTCCTGATGATTATTATTGTACATATATCGATATAAATACAAAGGCCTCAATCCCGTATGTAAATAATTCAATTACAAGTCTTTTACTATTTGATCAGTTGAATATTCCCGATTCAATGACTGCTCAAACATTTACATATAATGTTTTTTGAAATTCTCTGATGCCAACATGAATTTTCAAACTGTATTTTCAGTGCCTGGAAATTTTATTTTATTTTTCTTTCATTTATTTATTTATTCTTTTTTTTTCTCATCAAAATCATCGATTGGTTATCGAGGTACCCTATTTTCCTCCACCACCATATCACCTCGCTCGAATTGCAATTCTCCCGGGGGCTCGAACGAATAAAGCGACAAAGCGTATGAACATTGGTGCAAGAGAGCAAGTGAGAGATGGAGAGAGAGACGAAGAATGGTGGCTCCACTGCAAAATCATTGAACGAGTATATAGCGTCACAAACAGGGTTGACAAAGAGGTAAGCAAGGGGATAGGTGAGGGCAGTAGCAGAACTGGTGGTAGTGGATGATGACGAGGTGGAAGTAGAAAGGGGCGCCTGTTAGTTAATTGTATTATTTTTTCCTAAATTCCAAATCTTTTTACAAACTCGAAATAATCATTGACGCACTCTCTTCACTAATTACCCCCCCACCATAGATTATCATGAAACAACAACATGCATTCTTGTGTGGATAGGCATATATATTTATATATATAGTAGTCGAGGTGGAACGCAAAATTTGCTGGCCCCAACTAGTAGGAATAGTACAATAGTAGAAATAGTCGTGGTAGTAGTAAACAAACATATAGGAGTGCCTAGCAGTACACCAGTGTTAGTAATATGTTGATGACACGTATATATGTTATACACATGGACATGAACAGAACTGTGTTGGGTATGTGAATGTGTTCAACACGTGGGGCAATATCTAAAGGCTGCGATAGTTTAAACGCTGCTTCTGTTGGTGGTGGTGGTGTAGTGGGTACCACCACAAGTAGAAGCAGCAGTAGCAGCAACGTTGGCGGCATCCTATTGGCCCCTTCCAACCATGCATTGGTCCGGTCCGGGGGTGGTCTCGTTGCAGTCATCGATTCAGACAGTCATTGGCTGACTCGGTCCAGCCGCCATTTTGAATGACTCCGGGATCAATACGCGGGGTGTGGAAAGAAAAAAAATACCATTTTAACGTTCTTCCCCCCCGCTACTCTCGCCAGATTGTACACTCACAAGTCCCGCTACCCTCGCACCTACCCTACACTTTGGATCGTCATTTACTACCCTTCCTGGGTTACCATCATGCACAATCCACACTCGCTCGTACAAGCCCTATTCTATCATAGCCCGTGCATACACTATCTATATGTAGGCGGGTATGCGTGTGTGTATCCGGAGTATATAGTTGCAGACCCCGGGATACATGGCGGAAATCATCGAAAAAATTCTCAACGATCAGCCGCGCCGTTTCCATCCCCTTGTTTTCCCCGGTTACTATAGCACACACAATCATCCCCCATTTTGCCGATGCAATGTATATCTTCCCGGGCGGACTGTGCAGACCGCTTGGTTTGTATGGTTCTCGGTTTTCCCCGTGCATTTCTCGTTTTATATCATTTCAGAGAATTTTGTTTCTATGGTCAATTTCTATTCATTGGATATACATGTATATATTCGTAATCAGTGAGTTATAATTCATCGGAAAAACTGATCAACTATCTTTTATTGTGAAAATAAAAAATAAAATATTCACATTTAGTTCAAAATAAAATTTTATGCAATTTAAAATAATGTCAATTTTTGAAACGATTGATATAGAGAATATAATTTTTATATGCAATGTTTCGCAGATATATTTAAATTCTATTCAAAATGGAAATGTTGGTTCGTTAGGGGAGATGAATCACCATGTTAAAATTGATGATTTTCATCCTGAGAAAATTTATAACTTCCTGTCGGTTGCAAATCAATATATTATGAAATGAATACAATGGAGAAAAAAAAAATATGAAAACGTTGGGATTATTAAATTGTAACAATTTCTCGGGGTTTTTTTTTTTGTTTGTTGGAAATTATGACCGGCTGATGATCCGAGTATTTCGAGGATTGGTAAAAAAAAATAAGTTTCGAGGTGGAAGGTTTAGTGATTTGAAATAACCGATTGGTATAGAGATATCAATGTAAATTGATATCTTTATGGTATATCTCCATATCAAAAAAATAGAAATAGAAAAAAGCTAATGGACAAAATTGAATTGAACCGATTATATTGCAAATGGTTTATCTTTTTCACACTTCGATTCTTTCATGAAATAAACAAATTGATACATTTTTCCACAAATACGCAGTTGGATTGAATAGCGTTAGTAGATTTCCGTTCTTTTTCTATTTGATTGATTTTTCACGTAGGATGTAATGTACATATATGTAGATATAAATAACAATATTTTTTTTAATATATAAAATACATGCCATGCAAATTTCTTATCTAAAAATACTTGATTTTTGTGTTGAATAATTTTTAATATACTCACGTTTTGAACCGAACTAATTGAAATAAGGACATAAGGCTCTCTTGGTAGCAACGACTTTTAGATCACATTTTTAGTTTATAAAGAATTTTATCGTTTTTTTTTTCATAATTATTTATTTGTTTTTTTAATTTATCCTTGAGTTACGTTTTTTTTTTGTTTCTTTTTGTATTTTAAATTTACTTTTAAAATCTAAAGTTCTCAAAACTTGTTAAAAATATACTTTTTAGTTCATATCTTTATAATTTAATTTGTCTAAACAGTTACGCTTTTTGTTTTAACGTTTTTTTTTTGTGTGTGTGTTTGTTTATGTTTAAATTTTTTATTTTATGTTTATCCTCCCTTTGTTTTCTTGATGGTAATATCTCTTCTAAGGCAATTTACTTCAAATTTTGTTTCCGCTTAAATAAATTTTTTCTATCATAACATCTTCTCGTTTCACTTCTTCATTTTTTTGGTTTTTTTTTTTCTAAATTTTT
>JAQQBS010001422.1:25694738-25722600 GCA_030347275.1 Microctonus aethiopoides | reverse complement strand
TTTTTTTTCTTAATTTCTGACTTCGTCGTTTCAAATTTTGATAAATCAAATATCCGTGTGTCCAAAATAAGGATGGATTTTTAATTTTGATTTGTTTAAATATTTTCGCAGCGAAAAAAATGAATTATTGGAGTTTATTCAGACTTGGTTTTTTTCTACTATTTTCTTTGTATTATTCTGTTCATTTACACAGACATGAATTCAGTGCAATTTTATGAATGCAAATATGTATCTGTTAGTGTGTGTGTGGTTTATTTATTTTACGAACGGTGAAATTAATTTTTTAATGAAATAATTACTATTACAACACATAACAACACAGTGCGACGCGTCTGAAACAGAAAGATAATGAATCGGTGTATATCAATTAATATTCTGCCAATTAAAATTTCCTTAATGACATGGAGGATCTCAAAAGAAGTTGAATAAAAAAAAATTCAAACTACCAAACTACCTGACCCTATTCAGAAACCAACAAAAGTGCCTATACCTATTCTGAATTCAAAAAAAAAAAAATAAAACAAAAAAAAAACCAATAAAATAAAATCCAAAATGTATCGTTGGCATACTGCAAATAATTGTAAAATATCCAGCCACGTTTGGTCCACTCTAAACAGCGCCCCCTCATGAAAAATCAATGACCAACGCGCCGAGTCATCAAGTCATCGTCCATGACGCGATGGCGTCGTTGTGTCCGCCATCTTCCTAAACGTTTCTCAAAATTTTCTGTATTCTCAAATAATTTGAAACTATCCCGCGCGTGAAAAAACAACAACCCTCAATGTATAAAAATATATACATATACATAAGAATGCCCAGGTCACGTGTCTCAGCAGCCCAATGAACGAATGAGCGTCTTTACTTTGTCTCCCACTACTATCACATCGTCAACCCTTCTTTCTCTAGCTTCCTTTATCTCCCCCTCGCTGAACCCTCATATAACTATTAGCCTCGGTCTCTCTTTCTCTTCTTCGTTCTCTGAGCTTATATACTCCTTGGCGCGCAAGTGATAAGACGACGCGACGTTGCCGCGTTGTCTTCACCATCTCCCTCTCTTCCTTTATAACGTCACCACCCCTACCTTTCGCCCTTCCTTTACGACTTGCTTTCCTGACTTTTCTCGTTCTCACCACGTGCGCGTTTCATCGCAGTATTATCGTAAACGTCATTGTGCACTTGTTAAAATACACACTCTTCAAAAACATATAAATATCTAAACTAAAACTAACTGATCTTTCATTAAACCCAAATAATCATCCCCTATATATTTCCGATAATGCAATTGAGATCCTCCAATTCACAATTATAACAATATTAACACGTTAACAAATTCAAAACACCCGAATACGAAATATATTAATGATTAAATGAAAAAAAAAAAAAAAATTTTTTTTTTTCCGCCAAACATATAATAAAAAACACAATACAATTTTTTATTTATAAAAACGCGAAATTACGCCTAACCTTTGATAGAGGCATTGCGAGCATCCCCGTGTCTGAGTAGCAACTGCGCCGTGGCCCCGTGTCGGGCGCCCCCACCTCACCTCTCACCACCTCACCTAAACCATCGCCCAAACTCCATATTCGCACACATGTACACACATTCATATACACCTCCCCCAATTTGAACCCCCCCGGGAACCCCTCTCAAATGGATCATGAGGGAGGGACAGCGATAGCCAGTGGCTACCTCGCACTCTCCCCGCGTTCTCGCCCAAACATTTCGCTCTCATGCGTTTGGTTTCTCTCTTACTTGCTCTCTATTCTACTATACCATGATCTTTATCTCTCTTAGTACATAGCTGTACATGTATAGTCATTGAATACATATATGTATCTATATGTATACATACATACATATATACATATATACAATCATCCCTCTTGTCGTTCGCACCAACCTTCCTATCGTCCACATGAACATTCGCTGAGTGGACGTGGCTTTCATGGAAGGGAGGCGGAGCGGGATGCAACTACCCTATATAGTCAATATACAGTCATTGCATGGAGGCTTTAACACGCGTCGTTGATGCACCATCACGCACTCTCTTACTGCGCTGTTGTTAGTATTATTGCGCGCGCAATTTAGTATATGTGTACGTATGTGTATGTATGTGTATATGTATAGATTGGAAGATAGAGAGATAGAGAGGAATTGAGAGAGTGAGGAAAGATAAATACAGGCTTATACGTTATATACGATCCAGATGCAATGAGCATCGTTATAGTGAGTGTAAGGATGGAGGAGAGCATTTCGAATCCTGACGTTAACCACAGAGCCACACTAGCGCCTCCTGGATTTGTGCAAGGGTGACGTGCCAATATAACCTCAATGGGAAATTCGGCCCTATGAAATTCCTTACAACCTATCTGATTCTTATTTCGCATTGATACACTATGGCTGTGTATAGTATCAATCTGGCGTGTCTATACATGATGCTTCATCCACTCTTCGTTTATATATGTAGAGCTGTCATGTACGGATGACGTGGTATTTAGACGAGCGTTAAGACATTTGAATACTCATCGGACAATTTAATTTTTTGATTCATTATAAAATTGAATTTATTTTTATATTTTATGATTAATTTTTTTTTTATTTTTTTTTTTTCCCCATTTTTTGTGTGAGTTATTTGGAATGATTTTTAGCTCTTCACTTTTTTATATGGGGTTAAAATGTATTTTTAAAAATTTGCTATTGACAATAATCGTTGGTAGATTTTTTTTTATATCTCTTTTTATTCCCTACAGTTTGGAAATACGAATATAGGAAACAATATCCTAGGTCTATTGTTATTGTACCATGTGGAATACATACCCAGTACTATGTACCAATGGAAAAAGTCTTATTAGAGTTTCAGCTTTAGTTCCATGGGTTTTGAAGCGGCATCAAAGCCAATTTTAGGCCTAGACACGTTGCCCATTGTCCGAGTCTAAATAGAATAATTATTGTAACTTTTTTCGCTTCTTTGATGTGAACCTGGTCTAGGCCAGTTGTATACTCAACTGAAGAACTATTCATTAAATTTATTCAGAATATTTTTACAGTATCTCCAAAATGATTATTTGTTTAAAGTATTCAAAAATTCCTTTTTACAGTTTCAAATTTCTAAAAGTTATTTTATTAAAATTTTAATTTTCATATATGAAAAACGTTCAGTGATTTGAAATGTTCTGCATGATATCAAATATAATACCTGTCCTGAACCTCTCGCCATTTAATTACCACAAGCTGTTTTCTCTCCTCAGTAATTGTATCAATTGTCTTAGGGGTACCATCACCCTATTACATGACCGTTATACATAACAATATATGGCCTCTGTCGCTTATGCTACACCCTAAAAGGTCTTCTTATTCTATCACTATCTCCCTATATTCCATCGTCATCATCATCATCACCACCACCACTACTATTACCACTACCATCATATAGAACATCATCGTCATCATCGTCAACGTTGCCTCTGAATTGTCACAATCGACCATGTAATCCTCCTCTTTGCCATTATACTTCATCCATATCTCAAATATTAAAGTACAGAAAATATTCTAAACCGGATACAATATTTGACCTGAATTATTTTTTTGTCATCCTTTTTTTTTCTTACATTCTTTTTGGATTGTGGTGTCGACTGTGAAGCGTTATTTCTACCTGAAATAAAAGGTGAAGGAGATGATACATCCTCACTTTAGCAAGAAATGAGGACAATGAATAATTTACATACCCAAGACATCCTTTATTATTTTCCAAAACATTTTTTTTTTCCTTTCATTTAAACCATTGAAATATTAATAAAAAAAATAAAAATTATTTCTATTTATTATATGAATGATGTTTCATTTCTCATGTGCATGATCCAACAACTGGTTCTCGAACGATTAAAAGACAATATAATTATAAATATACATATATATATAGATCGAGGGTTTACATTTCCTTCCCTCCTTTTCTCTCGTGTCTGGAGGGGGATGATCATAATAATGAGCGGCCAGGTTGACCATCGGGTTCATACCCATACATGTATATAGATGGGGTACAGAGAAGATATGTAAAACAATTGGGAGCGAGAAGAGATGCGTCGTTTTTTGCTCCGACAGCTGCGGCCAGGTGTTATATTTATATCTGTATGTAATACATAGAGGTCTGCGTGGACCCAACGGTGGACACACACATAGAGGTGAGGATTCAAAAAAAAAAAAATGTTCTCCATACTCCATGTGTGTTCCCATTGTTCATTGGAATGGACATATGTATATATAATCACGTATTTTTCTATGACCCAACGACCGTAAACCTTTAATCTTTTGAATGAACATTTTTTGTTTTTTTTTTTCATCAGAACAAAATTCATTATTTTGCTTCACTAATTTTTATATAGGTATGTGTGCTCGGGATATTATATTAAAAATTTCTAAGCTTTGAATGTAAATTTAAATATAAAAAGTGAACGCATGCAGATGAAATTGAATGTTCGGATACAAATATGAAAATAGAAAAAGTGATTAGTTAATTTAATTTTTTGTCATTTTTGTGGTAATTAATTTTTTATTGCACTTGGGGGTTGGCTTTCAATGAAGGGGTTGAAGGCGAAGACTTTTGGCGCGGAAGAAGTGGATACTACATAGTTAATTCTTGGCTAGTCGCCTAATGATCCGAGGTGGTAAAGACAACACCAGAGTATGAGCGCAAGAGACGGACAGAAAGAAATATTGAAACAAAAAAAACAAAAAAAAAAAAAACAGTAAGAAAGGAAGAATGAAACAAAAAGTTAAGGAAGGAAGAATAGAACGTGAGAGACAGATTAAGGTTGTGCGCTCTCTGGTCTGCTGGGTAATTAGTAAAAACAATAGGATCTGCTTTCTCATCAGCACCAGTAGGACATTGCGCAGGAACAAATTTGTGAAATGGCCGCGCCTATATCAAGTGTGAGTGGGTTGAGAAAGATTTCTAAAGGATGATATAATCTAAATGAGAAAGTAATCCTGCACCTTATGAACTAAACCAATCACTCTTTGAAATCATTTTATTTTTTTTTTTTTTGAAATTTTTTCTCTAATCCTTCGAATTTAATAAATTGCTATAACATTTATAACATTGTATTCGGTTTAATATTATTTTGTCAATCGACAGACAAACATAAAATATAAATATTTTGTACTGTCAGAAAAATGTAAAGAAATTTTTAAAAACATTTATTCCTTTGCCATTACTAATAATTAATCAAATGTTTAACTAGACAATTTCATAAATGGCGCTAGATAATGATGTTAATGATGATGATGATAATGATAATACTTATATAAACCCTAGTGGCATTCTATACCATTCATTCTCCCCTACCCGTCATCAAACTGTCTCTTTGGTCATCTAGCTCAACTCCAACGTATCACACGCGGGTCTTCATAGATGTACATAGCCATCATCCGACTAACCTAATCACCCGAGTGTGCTTGGAAACAACGCACTACGGATCGACGTATATATTTATCGATCGGTATGAGCGCCCACACAGTATCACGACCCGTAGAAAATATATCGTGTTATTATTAAGATAAAACGTATACATTTAGTGAAATACTATTCAAGTAAAATGTAATAAAATTAATTGAAGAAAAAAAAGTTTGACAAATTAAGTTTTGGTTTGAAAAAGTTTTTCTTTCACCGCAGATAAATGAGATGTTGGAGAAAATAAAATAAAAATTTAATCGAATGATAACAGAAAATTATTGCTATACTTGTAAAAAACTTTTACTTTCAATGTCTGATTTTATATTTTATTTCTTCGTTGGTTGGTTTATTTTATTTTCTTTTTCTTTTTTTTTTACTTTTATATTAAGGGGGCAATTTGCGACCAATTCAAACGTGAACAACCCTCTCATTATATTGTGGTTGAAATAATTCAGTGAAGACTTTGTCTGAGTTACAAACGTCCCATTTTTGATTCATGATAATGATTATTATGCATAACAGTCTTTTAATAATATTGTAATTTTTTTTAATCATACAGACCTTTTATATATTTTATGAAAATTATTTTTCAATGAAAGTGGCACAGATCTCACGTTCCAAATTACTTAATCATTATTCTGCACAGTAATACTTGCAATATAAATATTTTTGTTTTAATACACTAAAGGAAAAAATTAAAGGGTCAAAAATTTTTTCGCAATTTTCGCGTGTTTTTTGATAGGCTGTATCTCAGTGAAAAATGGTCGTATCGAAGTTTTAAAAAAACGAAATTGAAGCTGAATAAACAAGCTATCCAACCCATTTACTGGTTTAGCTAAAAAAAATTTTCCCAAGTTTGTGCACTCAAAAAAAAAGACACAAAATTTGCAAATTTTTTTTTCGCACTATTTCTTAGGATCACGTAATAACCGTAACTCCTAAAATTTTTTCGCTATAAGGTCTGAAAACTAGAGACTCAGAGCTTCAAAATGCTTTTTTTTGGAAACTCGATACGACCATTTTTCACTGAGATACAGCTTGTCAAAACACACGAAAAAATTGCGAAAATTTTTTTGACCCTTTAATTTTTTCCTTTAGTGTATTATAATTATTTATTTTTCATTTTCTACTGATTCTACAAAACCATGGGAAAAAAAATGCGCATATACGTAAAGAAAAATAAAAATTGCATGTTGTATTTGAAAGGGCCATTTGGTATTTTTGTTTTTTTTTTCCTTGTTCACAATGGTGGCAGGTAGAGTAGAATAATTTGCAGGTTTGCACATTGTGCTTCAAACTTTCTTTTGCAGTTCGTCTTTTTGATAGATGTGTTCACCTCATTCTTAAATCCTGATATTAACTGAGAATGGAGAAAAAGTTACGTGTATAAAACAGACGTTACAGATGTCGAAAAAAGAGTAATCCTCTATCACACTCCCACTATTTTTTTTCTTCCTTTTTGCACATATATACTTATCCCTATAGACTGTTTTATTCGATTCTGGGGCATTCGTGCGAGGCATACGGAAAACCCAACTGGGCACACAGCTGCTCAATGCTGCCATGCTAACTACTGTGTTGTGATTATACGCTGGCTTAATCCAAGATATATGTATATATTTATAACAGAAGTTACAAAAAACATATATACGTTGTGATTTTATTCAAAAGGTAAATTTGAAGGTTGTTTTTTCATTTATCTTTCTTTCATTCATATTTTCTTCATTTCCCCCCTTCAATTCAATATCATTTTAATACAATAAATAATTATATACTTGAAATAAAATACAAAGTTAAGGTATTACCAAATATATTTCTTTAATGAACAAAAAATTATGTAATTAATTTAAAATAATTTTTCAAAGTCTTCAGGTATATTCTTGTCTTATCTATTTCCTACGAAGCTATTTTTTTTTCTTGGTTATCCCCACCACGTGCTCCATTTATCCATCCGGAAATAATAATGAAATTTTCGTTGTCATCGTCGTCGTCGCTGGACGGAAGAAAAGTTTTAAGAGTGTAAAAGTACGGACAAAGAAACTCGCGTAAAGGGGGCTAGTGTAGAAATGGTTACTGGGTGTATATGGTGGTGGTGGTGGTGGTGGCGTGGGAGGGGATTGATTATAGTCGCAGGGATGAGATTTAAGAGGATAATAAATCAAGTCTTTACACCGCGACAAACTCAAGAGTAACCGCTCGCGAGAGTTAAAAATTGAATGAACAAGAGTAACATAAAAAGTATAATATTTTTTTTTTACTTTATATTTTATCTCTTTATAAATGTAATAATTATTTCTAAATTTATTTATTCATTTATTTATACATACATATATATATATTATTGTTATAAATATAATGAATAATTTTATTACTCGTTATATTAATAACTCGGTATTTAATTGAAAGTAAACTTTGTATATTTTTAATTAAGAAAATTTAAGATCGAACATGGCCCGATCAACTCGTCTGTTACTACTCGTCACTTCAAATATATTTGTCTCATTTTCTTTTTTTTACCCGCCACTCACTTTTCCTTGCTGGTCCATCGGCGTCCACCTATCAAGTACTGCGCGTCAACGTTATTCCTACCATCCTCTCTCTCTCTCTCTCGCTTACATTCTCATTGTTGGCGGAAGCCGCTGCTCAAACAGTTTTATAATTGATTTCATTTTCATTTATTTCAGTCTCGCCTCACAACGAAGACACTGCGCCAATGCGCCCTTCCTCCATCCTTCTTCTCTCACGCCTACTGTCTTCTCTTCAACCCTCACTCATACTGTATACCTCCTCTATACAGTTTACCCACCCGCACTCCCAAGCGCCTTTTCTACAATCAATTTAATGTTTTAATTAAGAGAGTATCCGTGAAAAATTATATTTTAATCGGATCGTTGTAGCTCTGGCGTCGTTCATTCATTCTCTTCTCATTTCTCATTTTTTTTTTTTGTTTTTCCATATTCATATCATTATATACATACATATACAATGCTCTAATAAATTAAAATTACACACCAATACAATATTGATGAGTGATTGAATATTCAATTATAATTTTTTTTTTTTTGATGAAATTCAATTTTTTTTTTCTTCAACAAATTATTAAGTATAATGGTTATGTGAAAAGAAATTTATATACACGCTTACAATGACGGTGGCGATCCAAAAAATCCACCATTTTGAATATTACGTTATTCTAGAGCGTTACGCAATATATAGAAGTAGCGATTTATATTTGGCGTGTGGCGCACTCCACTCTTTCTCTATTTTCCTTCTTGTGTTTGTATGTATGTGTGTATGTATATTCAAAAATTATATACGTGTATGTGTGTGCTCTGATGTTTTTATACTATCAAAGATTGCGTTGCGATGCATTAATACGAAATGGTAATAGGAGTTGGGCGTGGATCCCACTCATATATGCAGTCATTAAAAGATTGTAATAATTCGCACGATAGAATCGCCATTTTGACATTTTATCTCTCACTTAAAAATTGTTGGAAAGAAAAAAAAGGAAATAACCCTCTAATATAAATGAGGAAATATTTTCATGTAATTCTATTATTAGTATCACTTGTCGAATTTAATTGCTAAGGAAATAAGTTTTTACATATTTAAAATGAAGTTAAAATAATTGTGCTTGAATTTCATTGCTTTATTTCTTTATTTTTTTTTTTTTCTTATGACGCAAAAGTTTCCCCGAATGAAAATCTATTCTCGTGCCTTATGCAATACCTTTAGAAACTTATTTAGAAATCATGTTTGTAAAATATAGATATATGCATACGTATGTGTATGTATATTTGAAAAAACGCGTAAAAAGAAACTAAGCAAAAATGTTTGTTTTAACATTAGCTCTATACGAAAAGTGCGCACAAGGTTTCTATCGAAAGATGTACAGTGTACCATTTTGCAGATGGTAATTTATATATTTAATGCAATGCCTTGAAATTAATTAATAAAATTAAAGTTTATATAACTACAATATTTATTTATATTTTATTCAAATTAAAAAATGAAAAATATTATCACTCATTATTTTTGTTCTTCGATTTATCTTTTTTATTTTGCTAGCCATAATTTTATTTTAACAATAAAATGCTCGGGGGAAATATTTTTAGTCTCTCTTAGTCTTATCTTTATACCCATTTGCAAATCTCCAAATGCTCCTAATGGACGAGAAAAGAATTTTAGTGGGGTAAAAAATTTATATCAAAATATATATATATATGTATAGCCCTCGGGGTGGGTGGTAGGGTGATAGGGTGGATGGATATAGTACATGAAGGTTGTGTGAATTAAAATTTGGAAATATTAGTGAGCTCACAAAGTTTTTGGCCGACGTATATTCCCCTGAGGAGAAAAATGAAGAAAGCAAACAAAGATGGAGTTCAAAAAAAAAAAAATATACATATACATAAGGATATTTGGAGCGGGTGAAAGAAGGGATTGTAACCCCCATTTCTGGCATTTTCAATATACTACCACTCTTGTTATACGCTACGTATTTTTCACCCTCCATTTTTACGCCATGCCGTCCTTCTTCTTTTTCGCTCTCACTGTGCAACCCTTCTAGTTTGCCACCCACACCCCCTTTACCTCTGACACGAAACCTTTTCATTCTTGCAACCCTTCCCGTGACACAACTCTTCGATTGTTTTGATCAATAACGCAGATTGGTCTCGTTCAAATTGTTTATATAAGACAAAAAAAAAAAATTATTGTTAAGAAATTCTTTCTTTTCCAATCAATCGTGTATTTCCCTTGTTTTTTATTATTTTTTTATTATCTCAGACAATATTTATTTTCCCGAACTCTATATACATAATTAAGTTCAATAATTTAGTATTTTTAATTAAATTATCAATTGAAATTAAATTACTATCCACAATTGTGAAAAAATATTTGAAAAAAAAATTATAATAAAATAAAATTTTAGCAAATGGCATTATAAAAAATATAACAAAACATTTATTTTTACTATCATATTCTTCTGTTATGCATGCACTTATTATACCAAACATTTTATATGGCACCATTCGCTGCGGTCGCCCAAGTAATTATTTTTCTTGGGCTCCCTTCAAATTTTCTACCCCAATATTTCACTACCTCCCTTATTCCTCACAATATATTTTTCTTCTTAACGAGACAGAAAAAGAGAAAAAAGAAGAATAAAAGTGAGAAAAATTCTGAAGGTTCAGTTCTTCTCTAAGACATTCACCCCTTTACATCCCCCATTATCAAACCCTCTTTTTTTGTACATCTCCAAAGCGAAGAAAGAACCTGAGCTGACTATATACATGTATATATATATGAGAAAGGGTTGGCAAAGATAGATTGAAGGCACTCAAGGGGTTAAATAATTTTTTGTTCTCTTTAGTTGGTAAAAACAAAAATAAACCTGAACACAAATGTAAATACCTGTGAAAATAAAAGAAATCAACGAAATTAGAGCTTTTGGATGAAGTATGTATACAATTTTAAGTCCTCTGCAATTCACCCCCTCTCTTTGTGTACGCGCCTTTGACCAGCCGACGCCTGTTTGCGATTAATTATTCGAAAGCGCGAGAGGATATTGGGCGAACAGAGTGGGAAAGAGAGGAAAATAGGTGGGCGAAGAAGAGGACGAGGGAACGAGAGGAAGAGAAAAACAGAGAGGAAATTTATATATTGGTAGGTAGTGGTGGTGACGGTGGACTTGTTAAGGGTTGAGATCAAATCTCAGCGCAACCAATCGTGTCCACGTCAAACATTGATCAAAGTATATAGATATAAATAGATGTACATACATGATCAATAAATAGCAAATAAAAATGAATGTTAAACGCACGTAAAACATACTTAGTGTACTTTATCTATTGTATCACATACACACAAACATATTTCTGAATATAATGAGAAAAAAAATAAATAAATAAAAAAATTCTGATATTTTATAATCGATAATTTAATTAATTAATTTAATAATTTTATTTACACTCTCATAAATTTTTTATTACTATGAAAAAAAATATTTGTTTAATCATTAAACAAAAATATATAAGCGTGTAATTTTATACATGTAAACAGATTTTTTCATTTCATTTATAATGGAGTAAACATTTTTAAATTTGCTTACCGTTCATTGATTTATTATCCATTATGTAAACATTTCAACGTGAATAAAAAACTATTACATGTTTCGCGCACCTGTATCACAATGAATCAAAAATAAAATGTATAACAATGACTGTAGAAAAGTTGAAATAATCCAAAGCAAATAAAATCATCGAATAAACATAATTAATAAAATCAAAAATTAAAATTAAAAATAAAATTCGAAAAATTATCAATCGGAAATTTTAATGAAAAATTTGTGTAAACGATTATATTTAAATAGAAAATGATATTGTATTAATTTTGTATGTAGTCATCTTGGTACATCGCGATCCCAACGAAAACTGACCCTGTGCATATTTTTCCGAGGTAACATAAGGCCCTGAATGAGTCCGAAAATATATACATTACAAAATGGAAGAGCAAGCAAAGGGATATATAAGAGGGGAGCAGTTGAAACAAAAAAAAATTAAGAAAAAAAAAAGGGTCAAATGAATTTGTGCGACTAGAAAAATTCAGATTTTCGCTATTATTATTTTGAATTTTTTTTCCTGCCATGTTTTTCTTTTATTTACACCTTGGAAATGTCCGCCATTGATTTAGTCTAGGTCGTTTACCCTTCAATGCAATGTGCAAGGGGTTGCTACTGCAATAGGGAGAAAAACATAGAGACAGGAGTGAGTGAAGAGAGAAAGGGGAATTAATTCGAGGGATGCATCGTGCGTGTATATTGTAAGGGGACGCAAAAGTTCTTGGCCGCAATGAGGGGTCAGCAGCCGTCTCTTCGTCAGGTTGGCGACACATCACCATCCCTTATAAATTTTATACACACTACACATGCATAACTGTATCCGTATATAAACATGAATGAGGGACCATTGAACTTGGGGTGTCAACTGAAATTTTTAACAATTTTTTTTTGTTTTATTTAATTCTTTTTTTTTTTTTTTTTGGTGTATATACTTCTCGAAAGATTTTCGGTTAAACAACAGGGGAAAGATTGAGATGCAAGACACGTTCCCATGGTGGTAAGTATACACACAATATGTAACGAGGAGGGTGCGGATACACTCATTGGCAGATGTTGTAACGCACGAAAATGTCTATCAACACTGTTACAATATATTAGTTATTTTATTTTTACAAATCAGTTGATGATGTATGTGTATATTTATATCAATGACAATCAAGTTGAAAATGTACAAGCAAAATAAATTATAGAAACAATTTTATTTTATTTTTGTTGAGGTTACATAAATGAAAAAAAGAAAAAATATTCAATACTTTTATTATTTTTCTATAAAGCAAAAGCATTGGAAATTTATTTTTTTAATAAATAATCATTCACTCAATTGCATTAATTAGAAATGGAAAAGCTTCTAATAAAAAATTTTACAACACAATAAATTTATAACTAATTTTTTTACCTTTGTGTTTTAAACAGAGTTTATTTTCTCTCTATTATCTATCACACACAATCACGTTAATAAAATACTCTTTACGCACTTCCTCTTCACTATAATACTCTACACCGCACAAACGTATACGTAATATACATATGTGTAAGTTGAACGAATAAACTCGACAATTGGATAATTAAAAAAAAAAAAAAAAAAGAAATAAAATTCTATAAGAAAAATAATTGAGAGGTAAATAATAAAAAGTAGTATCGTCTTGGAGACGATGAATGACAAGAGGGTGGTTGTGGACGCCAGCGCCTCACAGTTGCTTCACCTGCAACAGCCCTCATTGAGTCTCACTTCCTCCGTATCCTCCTGTTCGTCGCGTAGTATATATATATCACGTCTATATACCGCTTACTTCCTCAATTTATTTATTCTCATTCTACTACTTCTTATTTTCTCTTCAGACTCCTATTATTTTTCATTTTACCATTCTCTTTTTTACTATTCATTTATCTCAATGAGACTTTTCTCAATCATCGCGTAATATCGAGACAATTTAATATTAATGTAATATATTACATTAAAAATAAACACACTGTATTATATTTTATCACTCACGTTACTGGTTTAATTACCTTCATATATGCATTCACTGTTTAATTATTATTAACGTCAATTTCAGTGTTCGTTACTATTAATATTGTTATTATATATTCGGAATAGGAAACGTTGATTGTGTTTCTCACTCTTCTCCCTTTCCCTTTGTTCTCTCTCTCTCCTTCTCGTTCACACAGAGATTATATATATTTACGTATGTAGAAATACAATTCATTTCACCGATTGATTCATTACAAAACTTTCAAAATTAATGTCCGAAATTTTTTGTTATAATTTTTTTTATTTTTATTTTTCAATTCATCGTATTGTATATAAATGTCTGATATCTGTTAATTGTTTTATTTTTTCGCTGTATTGTTGTTCTATTAAATATCACGTACATGATCGTCACTTTATAATTTTTTGATTTTCTTGTTTCTTTAAAAATTGGATAACATAACAAACAGTAATGACACAATTCTCTCGAATGCCTGCGACTGAGCGAAAACTGTTTACACATTACAATAATATATTCTGCATTGCAACAAATTATTCATTTGAAAATTTTTTCTTCTTAAATTAATAAAACAATTTGTATTTTATTCCATGCACACATTTATATCTACATGTCTCCATTTTATTTTCATATTTTATATTTTACAATCAAATCAAAAAGTATTTCATACCCGACGCACTATAAAAAAAAAACTGTTTATAATTATTAATAAAATAATATATTAAAATTGGAAAATGATATAATTTTTTTTACGATTGTATATTTTTGCTTTTCGGTTTGCTTTATCGACAATAAAATCGCGCGACCACTCAAACATTCACACATTCTATACGTATATATTTATATTTATTTGAATACATATATACATTATGTGTATATACAAACACAAAATTTGCGCGCGTCTCTGCCGCACGAGTCGAGATATTTATGCGATTTATTGCGGCGCGACTTAGAAATGCATCTAATGCGGTGCACGCTGCATAGAATGTATGCACCTTGGCGTTGAGGAGGTGGATGGATAGAGAGCGAACAAGAGAGACAGAAAAACAGAGAGAGAAAAATAGATATAAAAAGTGAGAAAGATCAAGAACGAGAAGCGACGAAAGAGGTGGAGATGAGGGAGTGAGAAAAGGGGAGTAGACCGTTCCGTAGTGAATATATATACACGAATGAGAATTACACAGATGAGACATAAGACAGAGATGAAAGAGATTTTCTCTGTATTATATATACAATTTAATATACATGTATTTATATTGCTATAAGCGAATAGTAATAAAGCTCATGCGCATGTGCGAAATGTGCATATAAAAAATTTTCAATTTAATAATTTATAATTTTCAAAATATTTTTTTTTATTTGTTTAAATAGTTGAAAATTTTTTTTAGATTGTAAAAAAATAAAAAAAAAATTTTTTTTCAATATTTTTTTTTTTTTTTAGTTATGGTGGTTTCACAATTTGTATCTATATCGGGTATATATTTACCGATGGTATACATATATAATATCAGTCTCTTGACGTCCTCACTCGAGTGCTGCGTACTTCACATGTATATGCATTATATGTTGAAGAGCATATTACAGTCGTATGCACACGACATCGTCATATATTTGTATGGGATGCTGCTGAGTGGAGAAAGAGAGGAGTATTAAAAAGTGAACTATGCTTGTATATACACGTTTGAAAAGAGAGAGAGGACGCGAGCGACAAAGTTCGAGTGAGAGATTTTGGCATCAACTATGTATATATCTATATAAACATGTGTATTGTATACGTATGGATGCGCAATGAGATAGTATTCACATGCCGGTGGCCAGAGGCGGTCTAAAAATCATGAAGCTTCTCTTCTCCACGAGAGAATACCACAAATACATATATGTGTATGTATATATTAACAAACAGGATATATATATATATGTATTATATGAAATGTAACAGAATTATTTAAATGAAATATTTAAAATGTATACAACATTGTAAAAATTAGTAATTAATTTTCAATATTTATTTAAATATTTACTGAGAATTATTTTTAACAGATTTTTCTTTTTGTTTTCTATATTGGGGAGTAGTTGTACATTGCGAAACCTTTTATACTTATTCTTTATAGGTACTATGTCAGCATTAAATTGAAGAAAACTGTATGTGAAGACGGGGGGTAGAGGAGGAGTGAGTATAGGAGATTGAGCTGAACACATGCACCTTCAGCCCCACTACTTTTTCCACTTTGTATACGTCGCGATTTTTTCACACTTGATGAAAGTTACTTGCACGATATTCTATTTTAAACTTTTTCTCTCTTTCTCTTTTTCATTTTTTTCCCCCTCCATCTTCTTCGTCTCCTTTATATTTACTATATAGTTTCTCCTACTTTTCCTTTTCCTCCACTCATTCTTTTTCTTTTTCTTCATCTTTTTTTCTTGAGCGCAATGGCTTTCTTGCATTATATTGCATCAGAAATAGCTCACCACATTTCCTGCTGTACGATATTTAAATATAAAAAAATACCACTCATGTTTTTCTATTTTAATTTTTTTTTTTTTAATTTCTTTATTATTTTTTTAAATTCGTCAATTTGGGATTAAATAAAAAATAAAAAGAAACAAAAGTTTTAAGTCATTTAACGTTATAGTGACAGGTATAAATGGGGGTTGGAATGGGGATGAATATAACCGTGCTAAAATAAGCCACTAATGGATTCCGTGAACGGGATAACCGTGTGCACATTCGCCAAGCGAATATATACCATCCCCTTTCTTTTACATATACATATATACATATGGTAAATCCAGTCCGGGGGTCCCACGGTGTTTTTTATTTTTTTTCCATCCTCCGTGGGGAGAAAAAAGGCGAGTGAGTGAGTGAGGGTGGGGACTGCCACTGGACTGCTCTGCTGATGGTATTGCTACTACTATTTCTACTGGCAGTGGCGAATGAAGGGAAAATGGGTGGAGGGGTTTTTTCGCTGCTCGAGGGCGGGGAGCGTTCCATGTACAGGGGATGGAAAAAGGTGGCGAGTATAGTATACCATTTTACGCGCTTTTGTTTTCCTCTATTTTCCGGTTTTTCACCGGACAACGAAAACCCAAGAGCCAAATACGCGACGCAACAAGTTGCAGATTATAAAAATCACTCGGCAACATACATATATACATACATTCCGTGATATTATATGTATCCATCCCCTTGTAGATAAAATGGAAGAAAAAATATCCTAATTATTACAGAGTTTTCCCCAGCGAGTGAAATAAAAATATTTTTCATTTTTAAAAATTTTTTTTCAGTAATTATTTTTGGTATTGATGATACGGGGATTTTTTTTTTCTCAATTGTTATTCAATGTATTTGCAGTGCGTTTGCATATGTTATAGTCAAATCGAGGAATTTTGATGAAATTTTCGAGTTCTTCAATGACGTCCGAGGAATTTTCGATTGAAACTGATGATGATTAAATTCCATCCTTTCCCCGCCCCATACCAGTCTCTCGTTATATGGCTTTTCACTGATAATTTGATCAATGCTAAATATTTTATACATATTCATGTGTTATCATCATATATGAGGATTAAATATATTAATAAAAATAAATTTAAATAAACCAAAAAATTTTTGATTTGAAATATACAAAGTATTAAAATAAAATCTCTGAAAAATAATTGTATATGACGATGAGAACATACATATAAAGCGAACATGGAAGAATTCGTTGAGAAGGGAAGAGTGCGAGAGTAGTATTTTGGCACGACCTGCCACAAAACACCGGAAAAAAAAAACCAAGAACGAATGAATAGCAGCAGCAATACTATGACACATACACATTTTAACTTTATATAAAAATATATACAGACGAATTTGCTATACCGAGATACACACGAAGTTAAGTCACGGAAGAGGGTTTTGCGGTTTGCGATTTCTAGAACGCCTAAAAATAAGCCTCGAATACATTTACATTCGGTTATATATATATATGTATATGTCAACATGGTGCGCGTCGAGGAAAAATAAAATGGTAGCGTTCGTATACCGTATAGTAAAAGCGAAACTGAAGAAAAACGAAGAAAAATATCTAAAATTGGCGGAGACGCTTTTATACTATACTTTCATACCAATATGTATAGTCTTCGTAGTGGTTACACAAAATCCATTACAAAACTTGAATAATTTATATTAAATAAATTGAAATAATTTTCAACAAAATACTACAAAATTTTTTTTTAAATTCAATGATTTACAAAAATTTTAAATCATGTATTTTATTAAATATCAACACGAGTATGTGTATGCAAGTATACATGTATATTTGTATATATATTGAAGCGTGATATACGCTAAAAAATGTGATGGTCATTATGGGGATGATGATGATGATGAGATATAATTTTTGCGATTGATTGCATCATTTGTTTATGAGGTCATTTCGCGGTTTAACGTTGAATTATTTTAACATATATGTAAAAAATTTGTATGGCTGGAGAAGGGTTATAGAGGGGAGTTGAATAGGGAGGAACAACGAGGGGGCTCTGCACGCACGTATGCATATGTGTATATGATCAAGGAGGTTGTGACGCGAAGACGTAAGTAAGAGAAGGAGAAATGCGCATACGGAAATCACGACCTTGATGAGAATAACTTCTCCTGCTGACCATATTCACTCTCTGAATTTGCATTGCACAAAGTAAAAATTATTTTTGAGAAAGTTACTCAATATAAATCATTATTAGAATAAAGGTATATAAATTAATGAAATAACATTATTTTTTTCAAACACTAGAAATCCATTAAATCAATGACCATTTTTATTACAAAAATCCATTTCTGATATATAATTATGTACTTATGTGTTTAAGTTTATGTACTGTTAAAAATGATTTGCTATACAGGTGCTACAAAGAAAAAAAAGTGGAATAAAATATAGAATCATGGACAAAAGGGTGGTTGATCGCATATGATTTTACATTTTATTTCTACCCGGAAGTCGTTGTTTGGCAAATTTATGAACGCTGTCGACAATGTGGGTGGTCGACGACAAAGAAGTAAAGAATTACGCCGAGAGGGCAGAAGAAAGAGGAGAGAGAGAGGAAGAGAAGCGCTTGAGTGCGGGCGAATAAATGTTAGGTGGAAGGAATGATAAATTTTTTATAGTTTTTTATTTAAATTCAACTAGGTTTCGCGCTTACCGACGTTTATTAATAGAGTGGTTATACACCGACAGATGAATGGAATATTTATCTGCCAACAGATGCCAGCATTGGTTCATGTCCATTTAATTTCAACATTGCGTTCTGTTTTATCACGTGCCAATTTCCGAATGAATTCATTGTTTTCCACTTTAATAAATTTATTTATAAATTAAAAATAAATGCGAATCCAATATTTTATATACACTGGATGACATTACTGCACATGTTGATGTACCTGCTACCCCTTAAATAATTTTTATTCACCCCTCAGAGATCATGTGCTAATCCAACCTAGAAAAAAAAACATTGTATGAAAAAAAAAAAAAAAAATCGAGGGGATAAGTCACGAAGCAACCTGACACTACTAAATGCTAGAAAAAAATCATAGGCACAACTGCAGTAATAGGGTGACTAAGATATGACGAGGGGTGTAATATTTTTTTACTTGCACTCAAACGGAAAAAAAAAATATGACCCCAGTTATTTTTTTCCCTTGACTGTAGCAAGTGGAAAGGGTTGAATTTTTTTTTACCCTTTTCAAGGCCTGTGAGGAATGCAAATCATATAAAATAAAAAACTAATATATATACATCTTTATTTATGGGGTAATAAAATAAACACTAATAGAAAAAAAAAAAATAAAGATGGTAGGACTTTAAATCTCTCGCGCGTTTACCGGCTCATGCGGGCATGTGGGCGGTGCGGGCGACGTGTTTATTTTTTAATTAAGGTCCTCCTCTCTTCGGGCGTCCAAGTATATACTTATATTATACTGTCCGTCGGTAGGATTAAAAAAGGTCCCTGGGAGTTATTAAGCTAATAATGTGTCCCGGGCGCGTGCATCCATATGATGAAGACGAGCGCAAAAACAAGTACAAAAAAACACCGAAAAAATAAAAGGAAAAAATTTGCGGCAATATGAAAAAGGGGTCTGTATATTATATAGTAAAGTTGATATAATAAAGAAATAGAATGTGAAAGGTGTTGAGGGAAAAAAAAAAGTGGTTTACCACGCGACATTTTAACCCCAAACGGCCGTCTCCGGTTTGCGTATCCTCATCATAAAGTAAATAGAAAAATTTTCATATAAAAATAAATATACATCACAAAAACATACGATCAACATCATTACATTATATCCTCTTAAATTTGATCATTATCCTATTATTATTTTACGCCAAGCGATGGCTTCGGCATTATCTGATAAATATATAAACGAAACTAAAACAAAAAAAAAAATTAAAAAGAAGAAGAAGAAAAGACATCCGAGCAGAGTGAACGAATGGCAAAAATAATATATGCAAAGAAGATGAAAGGCGTGCGGGGGAGAGTCTAGGAGAAAATAAAAAGTGCAGATATCGGAGAGGGAAAAGACAAAAGAAGGAAGGGATAGAACAAAGAATGGCGGTGAAGCTTGGGTTTGCTTATGGTGGAAGGTAAATGGGGAAAAGAGCGAGAAAGTAGTGAGGCAAAGGAAAAGGTCCGTGTGCACTCGTGTTTTCCCTCTCTCTTTTCACCCTCGCTCAATTTCTCCAGCGATGAATATACATACATACATACATACATACATATAAATGTATACATGTATATTTTACTTCCTGTTCTTTCTCTTATTCTTGTTGTCTCTTTCTCACTTTTATGCGATCTCGCACACTGCCCCTCTCCCAAAACTCTTTCTATCCCTCTCTCTCTCTCTCTTTTTCTCTGCATCTAGTTCTCTGTCTCTTGCCTCGGCCGTCATCTCCGGGGCGATTTTCCGCGGCACCTAAGAGAAGGGGCCAATGAGACGCTGGGCGTCGGTATTGATCCGAGGCGTCGTCCAGGAGACGCCCGCTCCAAGACGCCCGGCTTTGGTGCCCGGCAAGCACTGGAGAGCAAAGTCCTAACGAAACAGAGAACGAAGAAGAAGAAAAATATTGTATAAAAAAACGAAAATTAGGGAGAAAAAAAATATTCAAAGTTATTTATTTATTTTTATTTATATATTACTTATATGAATAAGTTGTAAAAGTATGTAAATTATTTAATGAATTTTTTGGGCATTGATGACGTAAAAATATTTATCATTAATATCAACGTACTCAAAATAACGCTAATTATCGAAAAAAAAAAAAAAAAAAATTATAATTTTTCAAAAATTAAACAAAATTTGAAAATTTGTAGAAAATAAATTCAATTGTAAGAAATTTGATTCTGAATTATTTTAATTTAAACATTGGTTAATTTATGAATGAAATATCTCAATAAAAAAAAAAATGTGAATAATTTCACGTCAATTACTATTAATAAAAATAATATATAAATATATAATATAAATTAAAAAATAGAAAAATTATCGAGGATAGTATACATGCAGAATTGTCAGTGATATTTTAAGAAAATTTAAGCGTTTAAGGCGCATGCGTTAATTTATTTTCTGTATCCATGTATACATCTATGTATATAAAAAGAGGGTGCAACGTGAATTGAGAACGTAGTTGGTGGCGATGGGTGGGTTGAAAGGAGAGGGTTTTATATGTGGGAAGAAGGTGGGAGGACCGCGTGCGGCTCCTTTTATTTTCCTTCAATTTCCTTCCTTTCAGGTTCCCCATCAGCCTTTCCATTAATATTAAAACGGGCGCGCCTGGCCTCTCGCGAGGGCTGTTTCAAAGCTGTGCGAGCACAGCGCGCAATAGTAGGTGGGGGGTTGATAAGAGGGATTGTAAATGGGGGTTTGTGTGATGGTACGGCTGGTGAAGGTGGTTGGTGGACTTGAACACTGAGGAGGAGAAAGAGAAGAAGAGAGAGCTTTTTAGCAGAAGAAGATGCCGAGCGTAAGGGGTGTTTTTGGCTCGTTTTTCACTGTGATCTTCTTGAGTTACCAATTTCCACTAGCACACAACGACGGGGATATAGTATATCTATAATTATATAAGATGGTGACTCTTATTTTATTGTCCTGATAAATATATTGTGATGATAGAAAATAAAAAAAAATAACAATTTTATTTCTGAAAATTTAAGTATGAAATAAAATATTAAATAATTCTGAATAGTAAATGTAGATTTTAATATAAAATGTTTTGTTTATTATTCAATCAAAATTAAAATTAACATGTGTGCTTGTTTAAATAAATATTATACACTTCATAACAGAATATAAAAACCTTGTGGGAAATGTTAAATTCTCTGGTTGGCAATTGACGATTAAACTTTTGGCTCATTCTTACGACTCTCATGGCGCCCTTCGTTCAACAAAATAACCCCTGAGGGTCGACCAACGGTCAGCATGCAAAAACCCTCTCTTTCTTGATGACGCTTGATACATCAAATATAAAATCGTACATACACATATAATATATTCGAGTTTAAAATCGTGATGATGCCCAGCTTTGCGAAACCGGTTTTTTCAAACGTCCGGGAATGATTTTTCTTTTAGCGAATTTTTATCCTGCAGGGCGAAATGTAAAGGGTGTCCTGACCGAGAAACCCGTTCGACCGGTCAGCAGCTACGTTGTCCAGGTGGTCACTTCGTGATGGTCACCCTAGTTTAAGTTACTTCATGTTATACACATGATCGTTTTCATTCTCTTGCAATTCAAAATGCTTGTGAACCCCTTTTTATAAACGAAATTTTTTTTGAATGCAATAAACGTGTTCCGGCATCCAAAATATCAGATTAAACATATATATTTAAAATTTATTTCATTTAAAAATACATTGTTGTACAGTTGGAATAAATTATTAAGAATATAATGAAACAGATAAGATGTTGGAAATGCAGATTTATATTATATTTATACATTCAACTATATAAGTATCCTATTTTATACACATATATACAATAAAAGGGTTAGTTCTCTTACGTATTGCATTTTCCAAGATTTGCCGAAGGAACATCCGTCTTAGTATCTGCCTCAGGGAATATATATAGGGCGGTGAAATATAACCTTGGATCTGCACACGGGAAAGATAAATGAATCTAACCCCCTATCATCCTCTTGTACACTTTTCTCTTTGTCTCGATTTCGCGCAACTTGAAAATGCCACTACCCCCTTTACACTTGCTCCTCTTCCTCCACGTTTTATTGAACTATCGCAAAGGAAACCATGAATATTAATTTTCATTAAAACTAACAAATCGTTGACTTTTTTCGCCTCCACCTCTATTTAATCAACACTGAGAGAATTTTTGGTTAAAAATTATGGCGAAATGCAGCGTAATATTTACCCCGCATTCAAGTAACCGCGAGACATAATGACAATCCGAACAAATTTTACCCCTCACGCGAAGTAAAAATTATACAAATAATTTTAAGACGCTAAGCATGGTAAAAAGTAGAAAAAATGCTGTGTAGGAGGGTAAAAATTCAGCGTTTGTACATTGTAAAAATTACATGACTACTTAGTATAATTTAGCCTATTTCAGGTTATAAATGATTCACTCTCATTTATTACCCTGCAACGGAGTAAAATATATTCTTAATTCGCGTAATATTTACAGCAATCCATATTAAAAAATAACTTAAAATGTGTACTTTTCTATCGAATATCGGTATGTCCCAGGCTTACTATAAATTGCGGGGTAAATTTTCGTCGAAAATTCTCTCAGTGAATAAAATAATGTTTTTGTGATGTATAAATATACACATTCACCACGGCTACCCGACAGATATCGCATTCTAATTTACTCTTTATATAGTCTACACATTTCTAACGTGCATATATTATTTCAGTTGGATATACATCTTGACCCATAACACATTCTTGTACTTGTATATACGTTTACCATGTCCTCGTTATTTCCAAAAGAGTTGATACATACGACGTCATCATTTCTTCCCGTATTCTTCATTTATATACCAGACATAAATATACACATAAGTCTTTGGCGTTGTGTCATTGTGTTGTCGTCTATCGTTCTGTTGTCGTTGTCGTTTATCTTTCTTCATCGTCTTTAACTTGGCGCCATGTGCCTCTTTCCTACACCTTACTTTCTCACCCACTGCCACCCTCATTTCATTCTCTTGCCCACTATTACCACCCCACTTACCATCAACCCACCGATAAGCATCGCTTTGCATATACGATCGCCATTTTGCGCGGGCATAATTTAAATTTCGTTCCATTGTTTTGTCGCTCTTCTTATATGCACGCTCCACCCTTCCTCCCCCAACTGCGTCGCCCCCTTCTCATTCTTTGTCGCTAATGTTATACCCCACCCACCTCCTACTGGTATCGCCGTCCCCCTCCTGCCGCTAAACTATATACGCTTCGTTTTATATAAACTCCCCTTCGACTCGCGTTACCACTACCTCATACTCTACAATATCTATATCCATAGATATCTATATATATATATATATATATATAAGCATACACAGAACCCCTTGATACTTGCCGCCCTTTACCCGCGAACGCCCGCACATCGTTCTATATACATATATTGCACGTCTCGCGCGGCCATTTGCATGAAATTAGAATCAGAATTTTCTTGCTGGAAAATTGGCCCACGTTGTGTATATACGAATATATATATGTATGCATACCTAAACATTTGTGCGCAAGCGCGTTTATGTGTTAGAGAGGGTGTCTTAATGCCGAAGGGGGTTAAAATTTTATACACCTCCTGTAAGTCGCCCTCTTTGCCTGCACAGTTTTTAGGTAGGAAATTGTGGAGAGTCTTTAAAGAGTTACTGAACTGAGAAATTTTAATTAAATTTAGAAAGAAAATGATGAAAAAAATATTTAAACATTTTTTCATTTGTTTATTATATTCAAGAGATTGAAAGCAATTTAATTGAATAAAAATGTTTATAATATTGCAGAGCTTGTGATATGTTGTAGAATGTATGTTTGAAGGAGTATTTTGAAATGTAAAGAAAGAGCACGTGAGGACTTATAGTATTTAGTGAGTATGACGTGCGGTTTTGCGTAGCCATTAAAACAAAACGACAAAGTATATACATCATATTATAAATATATATATATTAAGGAGACATGTGAGTCCATATTCATCGCGGTACTCTTTGTACATGTATGTATATATACGTATGCTCTTGCTGCAGAGGGATTCCCTTTACTCATTCTCTTTCCCACTACTCTTGCTCGTCCGCTTGCTTTCACTCTCTTGCCTGTAGACCAGCAACAATGGAACGAAATAAATAGCTCGTCTTTTGTCTTTTGTTTCTTGGCTCTATTGTTGTACAGAATGTAGATAAGAATACAAGAGAGAGACTCACCGCGCCGCTATGTTTACGACTGGGTGAGGTCTTTTACTCCCACTCTTTCTTTCAATAAAATGTCTTACATTTTATAATTCAGCTTTTATTCCAATTTTCATTAAATTCATCAGAATATTTTACTTATTTATATCAACACTTTTTTAAAAGAAAAATATTGTTTACTCAATTCACCTCTGGATAATCATTAATCTATAATTGGCAAAGCCTTTCTTTATGTACTTGTATATTCTCCTTCAATATATAAATGTATTCGGATAATTTATTTTTAATTTATTTACAGGTATTCGCAACCAAATTTGATTATAATAATACAATTAAAATAACAATTATAATGCATAAGTATAAATCTCTGTCCGACGCATTTCGCTCTGAATTCACACAGTAACTTTAGAATATATCTAGATGTATATAATTGTACATAAAGGGATATTCTGCATGATGTGCGGCGGCTGAATGGCTTTCGGCATATGTATATATGTATACGTCAGAAGCCAAGGCAACGTGCAATGCACATGAAACCGTTTTACTTGTATTATACATAGCTAGGTATACTAGTATATTCCTTTTACCTATGGTACAAATACAATTGCATTAATATATATATATGAATACATTCCTTGTGGAACCCCTTGATTTTATTTTTTCGCGACTGGACATCGGGCAAGCAAATCCAAAAGGGATACTAGCGGCAACCAAACCTAATTTCAAAAACGGTAAACTGGTTTGTCCAGTTCGCGCTCCTTTATATTTTGTCCGGTCGCGCGTTCTTCTATATATATATATATATATATCTATATAAGGTATAGGTACATGTGCAACTATACTCTCTTATAACCATTCTTGTGTATATTATTATGCGAGGGTCCGTTATATACGCGGAAAGGGAGGACGCCCGCGTTGATTCTGAAACGATGGGCCCGTCGTCATTGTCCCCCACTCCTCGGTCATCTATAGAGTGTTGGGCCCACACGAGCAGTGAGAGTGAACGGTCATTTTTCGCAAACGGACCAGTCAGTGTCTGGTGGTACAAACGTACAATGCCATTCAACACTCGTTAATTTTTTATTTATTTTATAATTCTTTCATTTAAATAATTATATATTTTTATTTTTTTTTTTCTGCTGTGAAAGTAATTTTATCGAGATTAATTTTGTGGATATCGTGAGTTGCTTTAATGCACATTCTAATTGCGACAATTATTCATATTGATGGATAATATAAAGAGAAGATGAAAATGAATGTATTTGAATTTGATTACCGGTGATTTTTCAATATGTTTCATTAAAGTACCACGTGAATGCGTGATGGGCATAAAAGCGAGTCAGTGGTTGGATGCGGATGTATGTTAAAGAGGAGTTGGAGGTAGATATAGAGATTGTGTGTATAGAGATGGAAAGGGAGAGGGAAGATGGTCCTGGTGGAGAGAGGTGAAGTATCGCTCTCATACTTTACCCTGTGGTTTGAAGGCGTCTTAGAAGGTAAAGGCAGAGTGGAAGTGCGAGTTGGAATTTTCCTCAGCAGCCTCAAGGCTCTAGTAAGAACGTACATGAGTGGAGAAAATAAAAGACGAAGAGAAATAGAGAGAATGTAAAAGAGCAAGAGAGTTCAATAGATGGGTGGTATTATAGATGTAGGTAGAGACGTCTCAGTTGTGAAGGGATGGTGGCGTTTCTTCAGCAAATAAAGAGTGGTAATTGAGGGAGTGAATGGTGGTTTGGAAAATAGTATGGGATGAATATATGAGAAGATGTGAAATTGAAAGCAACCTTGAGATTCAGATTAGACAAATTTATATTGCTAAGGTTTGGAAAATCACATTTATTTTTAATCTTTCAAACTTTTTTTATCAGTTAAGTTACTTTGTCCTGGATTTTTCTAACCCTTTCCATTATCAATGGATTTTCTATTCTGCTTTGTATAGATTTTGTATTTTTTGCCTCGTGCCCAGAATTCCCTCGAGTATCCTTCGTGTAATAATATTGTGACATGTATTATTCATTAGTTTGTCAATCAAATTTTATACATAAAATCTTTTAATTTTCATTTAGTAGAAAATTCAAATCTCAAATATTCCTCTGTCGTTTTTTTAGTTCGATTAACCCTTTGTGCCATGTAGCCTTTATAAATATTATACAAAATACATGTTTATTAATTCTGATTGACATGGTCGCGTGTGTTATATTAAATAAGTAAAAGAAACAAATTATTTGAGCGAATTAAATTTCTACCAGACTATTAAATAACCAATAATACAGTTATACATATTATACAAAGAGCATGCATATACGGGACTATATTTATATGCTCGAGATCTCTAATTTCGTAATTCTACTACAAATTTATTTTTCGCAATCTGTCTTATATTGCGTCGATCTATAAGAGGGTGGCGGTGTTTCACATTCGCATATAAAGATGATTCAATTTCTCTCTGTCGGTGAATAATGACAGTGTACGCAAATAAATCGTAAGAGGTTAGGGATGAAGGGGGGGGGTCATTCGACTATCTGAGCAACATCATAAAATATAAATCATAAAGACATCAATCAATTTTCACAAACATATGTATTTATTATTTTCAAGGCCTTGCGTGACCACATCATGTCAACATCTGCATCGAGTTTTAGATTTTTTTTTTTTTTTTTCATTATTTCATATTTTATATAATGTATTTTTCGTGATTTTTACATTTTAACAAAGCCTTTCCGGAGTATATCCTCACATTTATATTTTAATATAACTGTATATATAACTCTATTGTAACGATACACGGGGGAGGCATTGTAGGCGGGTTTGGAAGAAATATACAGCTGGTTGGGTGGAATATATACGAAGAAAGGGAGGAACGCATCATATATATATATATATATATATATATATATATATATATATATATAT
>JAQQBS010001422.1:25618186-25694711 GCA_030347275.1 Microctonus aethiopoides | reverse complement strand
TATATATATATATATATATATATATATATATATATATATATATATAAATATGCCAGGGGGGTGGAAAGTGAGACAGAAATAGTCAGATAGATATAGAGAGAAATTTACCCTTGCTTCCTTTCGATATCACGTGACGCTTCTCTCACCGTAAATAAGTCACGATAGAAATGGTCGACAATTTTCTTATGGGGGCGTTTATACATTTCCTCGCTAAAGAGTATCGTTCACAGACAGCAACATTAACGACGCGACCACGTTCACGACAATGACAATGAGAAGGAGGTAACAATGATTGTGGTGATGTAGTGTAAGCCGCATAAAATATACTTACACATTTATTCACCAGTAAAGATACTCTGTGGTCATCTTATACTGCACCGTATGCGAATACGTATCATTTAAAGAAACAAAGTATTCAGAAATACTTGACGGAGACACTATATCATTACTCCTGCGCTCAATAATTCACAACATGACAATTGATTTTATTTTTTTTTATTGAAAAAAATTATTAATCAAAAATTTGTCTTGTTTCTAATTTTTTTTTCTTATTTTCCAATTGATGTTTCAAATAATTCCAATGATAATATGAATAATAATATTATTATTATATATCAATAGGAATAATAGTGATAATAATTATTTGTGTGTAGCGTCGTCGTGAAGAAATATTTAATGAAATTCTCTGAATCCTCAGTGCGTAGGTGAAAGGGTGTAAGGTAGAAGAGGCCATGTGCGTTTGAATCTTGTTCAGATGCGAAAAGACATCAGCTAGGGAGTTGAATTCAAGATATATGTTTATGTATAGTTGTATAACTGTATATATATATATGTAAAAAGCCTCGAGACAAGTCCGCATCTCGGCTTTTCATTTTGCGTTATTCGAGGGATGGTTTTAATGATTTTTGGGGGGTTGCCAGGAATAAACGAAAGAGAAGAAGACAAAGAGAGGTATATATGTATGTATATAGGTATATAAAGTTGTGAGAAAGGGGTTGAAAATTTTTAAGCCCTTATTTTTCATCCTCACGCACGATATAAGGGTGAGCGGGAAAGAAATAAGGGTTGTGTAGGCGGGTTGCGCGGTGGTGGACTTTGAAGGAGGGAGGAAAGGGGGGATATATATATATGGTAAATATATATGTATGGATTCATTTCCCTTCAAGTATAGGAGAAAAGATGGCCGGCAAAATGGAGGGTTCTTCCATTATACTTACCCGAAGAAGCTCATCAACCCTTCCAATTATTCTACTAATAAAACTAAAAATGAAAAATGGAATAAGAGATGTAAATAAATTTTTAGCATTATGAAAAAAAAAAATTTTTTTTTTTTTCAAATTATGCTTTTATTAATTTAATAAAAATTCATTATTTGTATATTTTATTATTTTATAAATTGATAAAAAATATACAAATGATAATTTGTAAATTATGGTGATTTTAATTGTTTAATTTTTTTCATTTCAATAACAATTTTAAAAGTTATATTTTGCATAGAACACAAAGCGCGAGAAACCGGGTGGGAAAAAGTGGGTGGTTTATTATCATCAAAATGGTACAAAGATAATAAAGGAAGAAGTAGAAGGCGTATGAGTATCCAGATAACCGGTTTCAGTATGTATATACTAGTATACGACTAACAGACACAAGCATAGGCATACATACATATATAAATAACGCAGCCATTCTGAAAAGCTAAAACTCACTCCCCATTTTCAGCTGCCTCTCCTCGTGACGACGACGACGACGAGAGTCACGCGATTTTCCTTCTCGCGCACCCATCATCAGTTTGTGAATCGGAAAACAAACGCGACCAGAGAATAAGAGAGAGAAGAATTAGAAGAGGGTGAGATAGTGAGAGAGGAAAAGAGTGAGTAATAGAAAGTGCGAGAAAGAGTCGCCTTCATTAGCAAACTTTCATTTAAAATTTTCGGAGCTCTAAGCCAGTACGGATACCTCGTCATTGCTAATTCTCTCTCTCTCTATTTCTCTTGGCTTCTCTCTTCTTCTTTTTACTCTCTACTCCATCTCCCAGACCAACATTCTCACGTTATGTATACATATATATATCTACATAAGTTCATAACATATACATGCCAAGAGCAAAAACAAACGTTCCACCCTCAACTCGATTTCAACTTTTGAAATATAATTAATTTTTCGAGACCGTTCAACACACCAACATTGTAAATATATAAATGTATATTGTATGTATGTATGTATGTATATATAATATTTGTTGCTATTGGACACCATATATCCGTCAACTCGATGAGTATAGGTATACATGAATAGATGTGAACATATTCTCTTTCCCCAAGTATCAATTTTTCTTTACACGGGTGTATATTTAATAAAAGTTTTGGGATTAATATTTATTTTTTTTTGCATCAATTTATGGTTTAAAAATCACCTCACTATTCAATTAAAAGTAAATATGTATCAGAAAGTTTGCAATTAATTTTATGAGCTGAAAAAAAAATCAAGATTCACTTTTCGTGATGTAGTTATTACAACAATTTACGCAGATTAAAAAATTTTTTAATATCACATTAATTCATTTCAGGATTATTTTCATATGTAAAAGAGATGACACTTGGTGGCATGGCGTTTTACACGTGACCGTTATCTCAACGGTTAAAACTCCGGACACGACCTTTGCATGCGCATATGCGCGTCCCAACTTCTCTATTCACCCCAACGCAGGGTGGAGGTTGCATGAAATAAATAGTAACGGAATCTCTGTGGGTGGTCTCGCGACTTCTCGCGCTCAACTATGTCCTAAGATCCCATAAACCAAAAATAACGAGACACTCTGTGTAACATGTATATCTATATGCACCTATATATGTATATGTATATTCACATAGGGGTAAGATTTTATCTCAGACGTAGTAACTTTACCTCTTTGTACATAAATTTAATGGGAATAATCTTTATAATGTCGAGAATTTTCTCAATTTTATAATTCTTTTAAAATAAAAGAATAAATTATTTTTTTTTCTTATGATTTAAAATGACAGGGGTGCAAGTAGAAAATTCACAGATTGATCAGCGGAATTTTATTATTTATTGGATCATGTCGGATTGACGTCTCAATAGTTTTCATTATCAGCGGGTGGAAATGAAAATGTAGGTGGTTGCACGCCAAAATTTTGTACTAACAGATTTATAAGAAAATCAAATTATCTATCAACCGTCGGTCGATATGCAAGTATAATATATAAAGAATGTGAGGGTTAGTCTCTGAAAATTGAAAGACGATTAAGAAAGTGCGAGACGAAGGATACATTCTAGTATAATAATAATAATTTTGATAGTTTGATTTGAATTTATATTCGAAAACTCATTACTTGCGTCCACCGTCTCTAATCTTCTCATTCAACCCTTATAACGTAATATTTCTTGGTTATAGAAAATGATTTTATGAAAGCATCACGGTAGTGAAGAACGACGCCAACGCATCTGATTATCTATTGTCGTTATAAATGTATGTGTACATGAGTGTGTATGTACGTATGTATGTATACATATTTTCAACCCTTACGTCAACTATTAACCTGACTCGCGAATTTTCTGGCGTTCGCCGAAGTGCCCGCTTAATATTTTACAGGGATGAAATAATGTTAAAGTGAAGATTTCGTTAAAATTTCATACAAAGAAGAGGTTGGTAGAAGATAGTCGAAATAATTTCGAGGTGATTATATAGACGAGACGTCCACGTATACGTTGATGGAAAATTATATTCTCTTACCAAAGTATAATTATCATTTCCGATTAATTCTAGTATATAATATATTTATTTTATTTTATACGCTCACAAACATTGAATAGAAAAATGAATGAAATGTAAATCAGAATTAAAATTTTTTCGTCTTTCAAAACTCACAGCGATGGTTTCATTGATATTGTCAAGTTAATTCCCGAGAGACATCGAGCACTAGGCGATATAAAATCACAAGATATGGCGCAGAGGGGTTGAATTTTAGCAGAAAGACGAGGGTGAAAAATAAACGAACAAAATAAAAAATATGGCCGTTATATTATACGTACAAATATACATATATATCTAGAGTTGGTACAGACGCATCAAAACGAGAGGTAAATTCGAGTCGAGTAAAGTTTTAAATGATTTTCGTCGAAGTTGCCTAGTCGCGAGTTGGTTTATTAGGAAAAGTCAATTTGAGCAAAAGAGAAAGAGAGAAAGAGCAATAGAGAATGAAAGAGAAAGAGAAGTAAGGGGATGAAATTGGTTGAGGAAAGAAAGAGGAAGAGAAAACTATACATATATGTATAATTCGGACGTGGACGTAGTCGAAATTACTGACATTTGAATTAGGAACGATATAGAAGTGAAATTATAGTACACTGAAATTGTTTATAGGTATATATCTTTGATATAAAGTACGCCATTGGATTTTTCTACTTAAATGTATATTTATATGAGCACAATATATATGTACATGTATAAACTCTTGAAATGCCGAAATAAACCTTTTTTTTTTTGTGAAAAAATAAATTAAATACAATGTGAAAAGATTATAATGAAAATTTTGATGAAAGGAATTTCGTAACGTATCTGAGGGTTTTTACAATTAATTACACATCTATAGAAGACAAATTTAAATAATAAATAAATATATTTTATCGTTTCTCAATTCTATTTATAATGCCTCATTTTCGACAAGTGAAAATCTTACGTAAATTACGATAAATGAGATTGTAAAGGAGAGAGAAAAAATAAATAAAACGAAAAAACATAAGTAGAAATGGACATTACGAGACAGACGTACGAAATTCTGGTTATTGTATAGTCAAAACAGGAGTTAGCAGAGAATATACCTTACACTGAGTTTTTAAATTTTTAATTCTCCATTCAAAGATATATATTCGAGCAAAAAGTGTAAAATAAAATTGAGAAAAAAAAATAAAGAAAAATATTATTAATTACAAATATATACCAATAAATTTGTGTGTAAATATTGTCTTCTTCTCCTTGTGAGATGGGGTGGTGCGGGTTCCTCTGAATCAATAAGAACTGTTTCCCCCCTGATCCACCTCATCCCCTTCGGGCGTCTATCTACATAGGCATTACCTCACGCCTGTACTACCCAACTTCCAGTCTCGCTTCTCAGTTTTCTCCCCTTTTTCCTTTTATTACCCGGGGGGGAGTAGAATGAGAGGGAGTCACTGGATATAGCGGGTTGAGAGGGGTTGCACGGGCAAAGAAGGGGTGGTCTCCGGCCGGTTGCTGCTACTGCTGCTGATGTTACTACTGCCTCTCACGAGAGGTGGGAGCGGCCATCTTTATTTCTCTCCTCCTACCACGTCCTCCTTTTGCCTCTCGGCTATTCCTCCCGACCTCCATCCGTCTTGCCACGACGCTCTATCGCCTCCCGTCCGTTACTACTACTACTACTACTACTACTACTACTACTACCATCATCTTATCCACCTATTCACCCAACTCGTCTTTTGCACTATCTGTCCCTCCTTTCTCCTTTACTTCTTCTTATTTCTCAATGCATCATGCAGACCTGAGGACTTTTCAAAGACTTTGTCTCAGGTTGAAAATTAAGTCTGCAAGAAGGTTTATTCTGATAACAAGTTTAATTATTTAAAAATATTTAAAAAAAAAAAAAATGTAATAAATTTTTCTGGAAAATGTAATTTATATTTTATTTAATAATTTGATATCATCTTCGATTCTGATAATTTTTATTTTTAAATATTGAAAATGAGGATGCAATAATGCCTTGAAAAATTTCTATATATTTATTGGATAATAATAAAATATGATAGCTATTCTTTTATGTTTTCCTTAAGATTTTCGCAGCATATCATTAAATATATATTTAATGGATATCTATGTACATTATACATAGATGTATGTATACATGTGTCCAAGAGGTGAGGTAGGGATAGACATCGTTGAAGGTATACGATCTTGTGGCCTTCATATGTTTGCGGAAGCAAGTTCGCTCGCTTCCTATATCCATACTGGTGGGATAATGTTGAATCCTACACGGTCGAAATGAACTAAGTAAAGTTGGTTTCAACACACACACACATTTTCATATTTATATACGTGTGTAGGTATAATATATGCATACATATGAATGCAAAACTATCAATGGTGATTCATAAAACCATTTCTTGAGTACATATTGATCAATGGTTATGTGTAAAAGAGAAAAGGAAATAAAAAAAAAAAGTATTTGGATGAAATAAAAAATTTCTATCCTCATGATTGAGGTGAATAAAAGAGTTATAGTGCCAACATAGCACTGAGGAGAGCTTGACATTGAGAAGTAGGGGGATGCAAAGAGAAGAGAGCAAGTTAGAGATTGACGAGAGAATGTGATAGTGTTAGATTCAGTTGCTAGCAATGTTGCCGGATCAATTTTGGTGGACCACAGACACAAACTGTTTTAGTGGACTCAATCGAGTGTTTCTATCGGCATTTCCTCCAGTTTCCATTCTCTCTTATATATAAAATAATAAAATAGCTTACACTTACTCCAGCAATGTGATTTATATATTGACATGATAATTCTTTGTCCCATTTTTATTATTTCTTTTCACACTTTTTTATACTATTCCATATTTTTTTTTTATGTACAGTATATTCTCATCTCCGATTGCGGCAGCTCTCCTGTTGCAAGGAACTGCATCTCAGCTCACTATCATCCATTTCAATTTCAACCGCCCGACCACTCTCTCACCACTTTCATCGTTCTTCCCCCGACACACTTGCCTACCGTTTGTAACATTCATAACTCCAATTTCAAGTCGTCTTGAATTTCACATTAAAATTATGATGATGTAAAATGAATACTGGGATATACTTGTTTGATTTAAAAAAATAATAAAGAGAAAAAAATATTAATCATAAAGAATTCACGAATGAATATTAATAATAATACACATAAGTGGTTGATGTACGTTCATAATCAGACGAGAAAAAATCATTGGTTTGGAAAATGTTAAGGTGCTCATGAGGTAATTAGGCATCAGTTTATTTTCATCCGTAGCAAACAAAGCTCGTGTGCTCTGGTCTTGTGGCGTGTATATATGGGTGATGCGAACAAACGGCACAATACATGGGAGATGGTTTGTTCGTCTTTAATTAAGCATTTTATACTCTCTAATTTTGAATGTAGAAACTGTTTTTTTTTTATTTATTTATTTTTCATTCCTCCTTCGGAAAATGAAATTAAATCCTATGTCATTCCGAAATATTAATAATATTATACAGATATATTTAAGTAATTAGAGACGCAACTGTTGCAAAATTCTTCAATTGTATGCGCTATATATATAAGTGTGTATATTTTGCCACCCTTTGGCTGCCTTATCGACAGCCTTTACATGACCTCGACGCCAAGAGCTTTCTCACACAGTGTGTTGCCTTGACGGTTTACTATATCGATTTTGTAATTAGCAGTAAAATGATTTCTTCAATATCCTTCGAGTTTGTGTTGGGATGAGGGGTATATAATTAGAGAAAGGAATTAAGAGTAAAATAACGAATAGCTGAGCCAACAAGAAAACACCAGATGGTGAAAAACAGTAATCATTTACTACTTTTTTTTTCATCGATTATGTTTTCTTAAAAATATAATATTATTTATTTTTTATTTTTTATTTCGGCATAATTTTTCATTATATATTACAATTGTGTATTGATGATGAAGATTTTCACTGTGGAAGACAATTGCCATCACTACTCCTCCAAACCCGACTGTACATTTCACCCTTTTAAACCCATGAAAGTCTCTTTCTCTTTTCTTCTCTGTCTTTGCTTTTCCGGACGCAAGCTAAGTTCAAGGAGTTTCGCGCCGGCGTCTCTGAATTCCAATTAAAATTTTCTTCTCTAAAAACAGAAGAGCCCTGGAGGATGAATGGATGAAACGAAGTGGGTGGAACCCACCAGTGGGGTAGTTTCGTTGGGATATAGAGAGGGTGAGCTCAGCATTCTCCGCGGACGCCTTGTATATAGTCTCACGTAAAAGACTGAGAGAGAACGTAATTAAAGTAGGGGGCGGAACACCAACCTACCACCACATTTATTCTTGATACGGAAAATATTAGGGGGTAGTTTTCTACCACCCGTCCGCTTATATCCAAGATATCCTTCAGGAAAACGGGGAAATATTATTCTGCCTTGTTTTCGTAATCTTTACTCTATTCCCCGCATTATTTCTTCATATTTCTTCAATTAGTTCTGATTAATATTTCACATATTTTATATTATGATGTGAATTTTTACTTAATTAAAAAAAAAGAAATTTCATTCTTCTTTCTTTAATTATTTTACAGATTTTTTTTTTCTTACTTAAAGATATTGCCATTTCGTAAAAGAAATATACATGGGAAAATTATACTTTTATAATTGTACAAGACGACATAAAAGATTGACAAGAATTCTTCAGAGATGTCGAGAGAAGTGAAGATAAGGCGGCAGTTGTAGAATGTTGGAGAAAGTACAGAAACAAAGTCTGAGACGTCTTTTCTTCGCGCTCTTCTCTTCCATAGGATCGATATCCTGTTGCAAAAGGTGTTTGCGTCCGTGTGTTCGGCTCTTGGAAATCACGTTTTAGTATGCGTGTTTCAGAGGGAGAAAGAAAGAGCAAGAAAGTGTTCAAAGTGCGAGTTTATGCAAGGGTAAGAGGGACGAAGGACGAAAACAGGATAAAGAAGGGTAGTATAACGCAGGCATCAAGAACGAGTGAGAACGTGGTCTGCACCCTCCGGGGGTTCATATTTAAATATCCCCTTTTCTAATTTTACCCCTTTTCATCCACCCCCTCGTAACGTCCTCCTCGTCATCGTCTCACACTCACTCTTTACTACGACGACAACGACGACGACGACGACGACGACGAAAACGATGAAAACGACGACGGTGGCAGCGACTCTTTCCACTCCCTCCTTTTTCCACTATACTGTTATTCTCCATCCCCCTTCAGCCACACCAGCGCTTCGCCGGCCGCCATCATGAAAATATTAAGAACTCAGGAAAATGGCCGCCTCCCATTTTATAGTTAAGGAAAATTTCATTTCTCACTTTTCTTCTTTCTCTTCATCTTTGATTATTTCACCATCTTTTCTCGATATTTTATCCACTCGACCGCTCTTTAGATTACTTTAGAGCACACACTCGGTGAAGTACTACTCTTTGATTTACTAAATTTCGGACCATTTGGTAAATTATATCAATGGGTGGATAACAAATATCAATTGATTGATGCATTTTTACCATTTTCAGAATCAAGAAAATGAACAAAAAAAAATCCTCGTCACACGTGGCTATTATGTATGAAGAATTTTAATTCAACCTAATATCATAATATGTTATGTTATTGGTAATTTTATAAAATAATAATATTTTTGAATATCCAATAAAATTATACAATCCCATTCATGAAGGTATGGAATGGTGTTATCCAATTCACGTCAAACATTTCCTTCCAACTTCACTACTATATGTAGAGACAGATGAAAGTAAAAGTTGTGTGTTGAGACACTCCTTCTGCACATGCACGATATACGACGACAGTGTGTTTATAGGGTAACACGCGCGACACTAAAATGATTCTGGGGGATGAAAATTTGTCCTACATTCAGTGTTCAACTACCCTCTTTGGCGTTCACGCGTGTGGAAAATATAGGTGTGTATATGTAAACTTGTAGATTGTTGCGTGTGTGAACTATCTTGCACACCGCTAGATTATTTGTATATGGAGGGATGTATGTCGGTACGACCAAGACTTACCTCGTGACACATTGCGCCCCTATACCGGTAAATTCTTGAGTAATATATGTACATGTGTGTTTGAGATGTTACTGATGTGACTAACAATACATATTGTATTTACTAAAGCATAAATATTCAATAATAATGCAATAAATAAAATTTATTTATTGAAAAATATAATAATTCTATGAATTGAGTTGGATTGTGAACTAAAATAATAATTATTATAGGATGCAACGTGTATAGCACTTTCCAAGGTAATACGTCTTCGTCAGCGGCCACCATCTTAGGTCGAAACCGGGCGCAAGGAGTGTTAGTTGGGTAACGAGGGGGTAAGCGGATTGAAATAAGGCTGAGGATGAGCATGAAACGATTAAGAAAATGAAGATGGATACTGCGGGATAAAAGCGACTGGATGGTATAGGGTCCTTGCCGATGGTACAAGAGAGAGTGAGACGGTGAATCACGTAAAAGTGGGAGAAAGAGGTGGTAAAGTATATGTACGTATAGAAAGAGGGTGGTAACGGGGTGATCAGCAAGAAATAGCTTAGAAGAGCGTTTGATCGGGTGGAAGATTCTCGACACGTCGGTTTAATCATTTGGAATCATTCGCGAAATACCCTCATTAATTTCATCCCCTGCATTTACCATCTCTCCGCGCATATACCATTTATCGATGCTTCCTACTCAAGTAACGACTCCCCGTTAGATGAGTTGAATTTACATTCGATGACATTTGTATTATGAAATTCCTTTGAAACAGTAATTTTCTATAGAAATTAGAAAATCAATTATGGGTATAATTTAGGCTATTGTTTTATTATTTTCTTCTTGCATTAAATAAAAAGTGACGTTTAATGGTAAAAAAGTTAAAATCATTTGGTATTATATAATATGAGGATGAAGAAAGTTTATTATTGAAAAAATTTGTGGCTGACATGGTTGCAATAGTTTGTGAGTGGTGAAAATATGGTTGCTTGCCATTCATCTTTTTATGAGCACTTAAATGGGAGGGAGTAGGAAGTAGTCATAGCAACCCCCGTTGCCACATGGATATCACGGGCAATCGTAAAATTAAGTAATGTGAAGATAAGAAAATATCATCTTGCAAAATCCTCATTCCGCAATTCTCCTTCTCCACTTTTCTAACTTGCAAAACCACCCCATCTTTCAACTTCCCATTGCCTTCTTGCAACGGCGTCACGAACTATTTCGTTGGCCCCGGGCGGTTACCCCCGTTGATGGTACCACTGGTAGACCTGGTAAAGTGCTTGGTGGTTCGCGAGATGCTAGAGGTTGGTTACAAGAAGAGGAGTAGATGGCGGACCAACGGTGGTAAAGACGTAAGGAGGGTGGGAAAAATGGGCAAAGTTCCTTGCTCGATCTTCTCCTTATAAATTGGATGAATATCTACCAAACACTTGTGCGTTACTGATGATGCCAAAATTTTCAGATAGACGAAAATGTTTTTGTCTCCATCACCATTCACCACTATGTACACACGATTTATTTCCAACGTCACATCAACTGCATCGCCATTTCTTTAGAGCTCATCTATTTGAATTTTATCTTTAGCTGACTACAACCATTTTTCACAATGATTCCAACTCTTTACAACCCTTTTGAAGCATACCTCAAGTTACGCCACCCCGATTCCATTACCCTTTTGTACGACACAAAATAAATTACCAGTATTAGTGAGACTCAAGTTATACGGTACGTTGTAAACATAGTGATCCGATCGCTTGATAATTACTTTATTAATTAAATTTACTGCATAAATACTTTTTATATATTCTTATTTTTACTTAGTCATTCTTATAGAGATAACTTTTCCAACTTTCCTAAATGGATACACGTGTGCATTCAGTGTAGCATTAGACCGATATAACTATGGCATTCTCTTCCACGTACGACATTAATGTTTTTGTCGGCGGTTTGCGGCGTAGTAGTAAACAAGTGATACACCCTCTCTCGAGTGTTCACTCTGCTTCATCCCCTATATGTGTATGCTACCATACCGGCGAGTGCGCCTCCTTCACTCTGCAACCGAGGGATGCATCTCCACTTCTCCACTTTCATATACACCGGCTGAATATACTCGTCCGTTTTGCTCTATACCGCATGCTCTTCAGAGTAACCTCTCATTCCACCTACTCCATGCTACGCGCACGTCAACCCTCCCTCAGTATAGGCACTCTATACACCATAACACCGTTACTCATTCTCTTCTCTCTATGTTCTGTTTAATGTAATCGTTTGTACTGACAAAGCAAGAAAATAAAAATTTAATAAATTTACTCTTCAAAGTAAACACGCTACTATAAATGAAAGTGATATTTTTTGGGGGGTTGTATAAATAACACTATTTTTAGAGTATTTAATATTTTGTGTGCTATACCATTTTGTTTTTGCCTCAAAAATAAAAAACTATTAAAAAAATTAATCATTTATTGACGTCAAAGTAATCACACATACATTTTTAAAGAGCTAAGTAACAATCTTATGCTCTTAATATTATAATATATTATTAAATTGAGCATTAAACAAAATATCATTGTTACTAGCCCATATTAAAGCACTAGTCCACATTTAGTTACTTTCCTCTAGTCATATTTATGTACAAAAATTTAATTAAAAATTAGGAAAATTTAAAAAAAAAAAAAAAAAAATGCACAACTATCGCTTATCGGGCAAAACAGCAAATGAGTTCACTCGACCAGCACTATAAGCGTATTCTAAAAAGTTTTATGGGCCAAATTTGTAAAGTTTTGGAAATAACATTCAAGTATATGTATATGACTATTGAAAGAGGGAGGTTGAAGAGAGGTGGAAGACGGTTGGCCCCGCGGAGTTTAGGGTGGTAGTTGGTGGAACCGTAAATTTTCGTAACGCGAGTTAAAGGCCGCGGGCGAGTACTCACTCCATCTGTCTCCTTCTCTTTCTCTCTTCTTCAGTTTGCCCACCATACCTCATTTCGTTCTTCATCTACCCGCTTTAGACCCCAGCTCAACTCTTGCCTGGTATCTTTCTACCATCTTCTATCAATAATTCGTGAGAATGGCGGAGGCAAAACTTCGCATTCGATCCAACCCCAAGATTATTCTTCCCTTATAACTCGATTTTAACTGAGGATGTTGGTGGGAGGTTAAAATTTTCATCAACCCCCTGCGCAGAAGCTACGGTTTTTTTTTTTATTTTATTTTATTTTTTTTCTATTTTCATGCTAAATTACAAAACCCAGTCTCGTGGGTTGATGTCTAGTCACCAAACCACCCTTCCACAAACCAGAGTAAAAACTACCCGCTCTCTTCCATTTTGGTGTGTGCGCACCGTGAGCGGACGTAGTATGCAGATTCGTAAAATAAATGCCTGAAAGTTTCACTATAACTCTACGCGCACGAAATCTCCAACTCATCCTCTTTCTCTCTCTTACAACCCTCTGGGCCACTCCCTCGTGCCACTATCCCCTTCACCACGTCGCGACGTCTTCTATGGCTACTATCTCGTCGTCTCACTATATCGCCTCGACGACGACGTCAACGAGCTCGCCAGGGAGTCACCGCGCGTATTATTCAGTGCTTCCGCGTTGGGTTTGTATATAAAATAGCTGGCCGGGGGGTTGCAAACTGTCGGAAAAACTGTCAGACAAAATGGCGACAACTGAAATTGCAGTATATTTTGAGAATTCATTAAAAACAAACGTTTAAATATTTTTTTTCTTTTTTATAATGTTTCAATTTTCGACCAAATCAAATTACGAGATGAAATAATAATTGAAATCAACACTTAAACATAAACTAATGTAAATAATTGAATAAATTCTTTTTTTTTTTTTTATTATGACACAAAGTAATTTAAAGGAAAAACTATACGTCGCCGACCCGAATAATCCACACGGACGAAAATAAAAAACTGATGGAAGTAAAAAGAGCGAAATTTCTCGCATATAAACACACACACTTGTTAGCTTTTTTCCCTCTGTGTATATTGTATTTTCAGATCGTATATTTTTTTTTCTCAATAAACGTTGCCAATAAAAATAACGAGCACACCAACTTCCCCCTTCACCACCTTCAACCTCTCATCTCACTTGCTCTCGCATTTTGGCATCCCACGGTTTGGCTGTGAAAACCACAAGCCACCGCCAACACAAGAGTATCGCTCTCTCTATATATATATTCAAGCACGCTTCATGTATCCTTTTCCGCAACCCTTTTAAACCTCAGCCGGGACAGAGTGGAATGGAAAATTAAAGAATTCGGTATTCGATTTCATCCCTTGGTGAAGCAATTAAATTGTGGAATTAAACGGTTATGGTTTATTTCAATTTTTTGCCTTTTTCAATATAATTTTTTCGTAAATATGCATGTACATATTTTGCATTTGCTTTTTATATGACAAAATGAATTAAATTTAATAATTTGTTATTTAATTTAACCACATCAATTTATAAATGAAAATAACTATTTTCCTTTTACCATTGAATATAAAATTATATAAAATTTCGTTAGAATGTAATAAATAAATTTCCAGCGATGGGTAAACAATTTTCAAAATAAAATGAAAGGCACAGTCATTGTATCTATTCGCACACGTCGACACATAAGTAATATCCGCACGTGTGTATGTATGTATGCACATATATTTGTACATATTTGCACGCGCTTCTAGAATGGTTAGAAGAGAAGGGTCGCAGTGTTAATCCATTGAGATTAAGATAAACCCTAAAAATGTTCCAGCTAAGTTGCTAACTTTGCCTAAATGCAAGACGAAAGCTTAAAATCTGAGAATCTGTAACCGCTGTGGCATCCTTGAAAATGGCTTCGTATATTCCCTATTCCCTTCGCTTCCCGCTTTGAAATGGTAATTTTTACGAGCACAGCAACTTTAGCTCAAAAAATATTTATCTAAGCGAAGAAAAAAAAATTATAAAATTTATTTGAAAAATATTGTATAAAAAAAAAATGTTTTTTTTATGATGGGGTTGATGTTCGCTGAGGTCTTTTAACCCCCTCAGGAACGATGTGTACATGCGAATCTATAAATATCTCCGAAAGTAGAACGTGCATCGTGGTCATCCGATTGCAATTAAATTAAAGGCAATACATCGAATTGATTTGATTATATCCAAAGGCATCTACTTCCTTGCTGTTTACGCATGAAAATAATAAATTAATCAAACATATTATATAAATAAAAAAAATAACGCTGCAAATAAATTTATTTTTAATAAAAAAAAAATAATACTAAAAAGTGTAGATTATTTATTTCATTTTTGTTTCCTACAAATTTATGGATATTATTTACATAAATATACATGTACATACATTGTGTAAATGTATGGGTGTGTATATATAGGAAATTGAACACTTGAGGGATGACAAACTGGCGAAAATGGAGAATAAACGCAAGGACGTTTTTGTTACGTAAGTGTGTGTATACATATAGATGCCTCATTTTGAGAGGGTCGAGACATATGTTGAAACTACGAAGTAAAAAATTGCCACCGACCCTATATACATCGCGGAACGAGTAATAAAGTAATTTTATGAAGTGGTCGTGAACGTCCGGTCGTACGTCGTCGAATAGAATGGCGAAGGGGGTGTAAAAGAGCCAGTATTCGTGTGTATGTGTATATATGTCTAGCGCACAGAAGGTCCAAGTGAAAAATTGCTGGCTAGTTCGCCGGAATCGCGGCTAACCTACCCTTGAGTGAAAACATATTGGTCATACGCGCGTGCCATCAGAAAAAAATTACAAGAAATATATCAGAAACTTTACAAAGTATTTGTTATAATTAAATTGTGTTTTTTTTTTCTTTTGTTGCATTATAAACGACATTTTTTTATCTTTTATAATGAAAAACAAATGGACGACGACGACTTATAAATATTATTTGTATCCATTAATGCTATAAATTTTTTCAACCGTGAATAATATTGGAAAAATTTTTACAGACAAATAAATACAAACATAATTTTATTTTTAATATATTATTTTATTTATTTATATATTTATATATTTATATATTTATTTGTATATTAAGTTATATTATTATATATTTTTAGACATATTATTAATAACAAAAAGTAAAACAATAACATTATTTTTGCGCGCAATTAAACTTTTATGTAATTTTGGATATAAATATTGGAAAACACAATTAAATATATCTAGAATTAAGCAGTAATAATAAATTATAAAAAGCAAGGGGGTGAAAAGGATACTCAGCCGCATAGTAACTTTTCCGGCGATTAGATTATGAGTTTGAGCATCTGCAGAATCTCGGACGGGAACAACATTAATATTCGTTAAAAAGCCGAAATACCACCCTCAACTGCGTACATATAAATTTACTGTAAAATATTTTATCTTATTGCAGTGTTCATGAGTTCTTCTAACTCGGTATTTCCTACCATCCGTTATAGGTGTGTATGAATATATCTATACGTCGGCTAAACTGTCATAGAGATAAGTAAACGCAGTTTTATATGATTAGGTGAAAATAATAATGTGGTCTTTCAAAACTACCACGTAAAATTTACTGTACCAACATTTGTTTCTCTTATAATTCACCCTCAGAAGTACAAGCAACGGTTCAAAGTATTTTAACCCTCCCTGAAATTAGAGTGCATTTATGGATATGAATTATAATTAACAATTCTTCAATTCACCATAGATGCAGAGGTACATTTTATGTATTTTATATTAAATTAAGATATGAGTTATGTCGTTTTTTTTTTTTTTTTTTTAATAAAATAATTTTACTTACTTGACAATGAGCTATTAAAGGTAATAATAAAAAGTTTTATTCAGAGATTTTCGTCCATTCTATTTTAACTCGAGTATTTTTATATAAAGTATTATTTATATAATTGTTTTATTATGAATTATTTTTCTAAAAGATGAATGCGAACAATTCAAATCGTTGGATACGTTGCTGAACATGTGGAGCTGCCTTACGACTGTTGTAGTTCTTGATTGTGATGTCGGGTGGCGCCACGCATCGAGGTGTTTCGCCACAAAATCTTTGGTTGCTTTATCGGAATCTGTTTTATCAAAAGTACCAAAAATTAATGAAAAATTTGTTAATTATAATAAATGTTATAGTATGTTTATTGTAATTTCATAGTAATTTTCAGCAGTTTTTCAGTAATGAAGAGAAATTTTATTTTTATGAAAAATGGTAATTTTAATTTGACTGAAAAAAAAAAATCTCTTCAAGTGCTACATTTTTTTTTTTTTTTTTTTTTTTTTTTTTTTTTTTTTCGAAATATTGTACGATTCTCATGCTTAATAAAGCTCTGCTGTAGGGCTTCATGAGCAACCAATTTTTTACTAGTAGCATAAACTACAATTGTTTCATACTCTCTACGTGACTTTATGTAATTTTTGTTTCACTTTATACACTGCTGGGTCCACACTGACTTTATCCTGAACATTAAAGTTTCATAGAAAGTATTCACTTTTTTTTCGGGCATCGTATAACTCGTATAACTCAATGACATTTTACGAATTAACGAGTTCAAATATTTTAAACAGCGTACATACGATGTTCACTACCGAAAAAAAAATAAAAACACAGAAATATTATTAAAAAATCATTGAAGACATTTGAAAAATGTAACAGAAAAAAAAGAAATTCGCAACCATAAAAAAAAAAATGAGAAATTAATTACATCCTCACCATTTTTTGCCCTCATACTCCTATTGTGTGGTATTTACATATCAGTATGTGGTAATGTGCACAACCGCTCGAGGAACAAGCTTGGGTGTGAAACAACAAAAAAAAAAAAAAAATAAAACAGGAAGGTAAAAAAAAAACGGGTGAATGAAGTGAATGTGCGAAGCCCACTTGGCCTAAGCGTGGTGTGTGCCCTCGACACTTGTGTGTCCCCGTGGTAAACGATCCAGGCACGCGCCACAGAGATTTGCCCCGAGGGTGAACCTCCTGCGCGAGACCATATACATATACACATAAGTGTGTTTTTTTTTCCTTTTTTTATTTCATCCCCCACCGTTCCCTGTGAATGTCGCCCATCCCCTTTTTTTCTAACAGGTGGCCACTGTCGAGGTTTTTTTTTTTTTGCAACACCGCTCAGTTTTTTTTTATGTTGTGTACACGGATTTTTTTTCATACCCACACATTCACCACAGGTGAGCTACTATTATCTCAACCATTTATACATGACTCGAATGTTTTATTTTTTTAAATCGAAAAAAAAATTTCATCCCTTTTTACTGTCATTATATATATAAAAAAAAAATAAATCAATCCATAAATGAGTCATAAAATAATGCTTATGTCTATAAAAATAAATAAAAAAACATATAGAAAAGAAAAATGATTAATATGTTGTGAAAATTGTTTTTATTTATTTATTTATTTATTTATTTATTTATTTATTTATTTTTTTTTTTTCCTCTAGATTTTTTATATATGATAAATTTATGCTGAGGAAGAAGAGGGGGATAGTTAGGGCAGGATAAAATATAGAAAAAAAAGATAATAATGGCGGAGTGGGAAAAGTACGAGAAGTCGAAGCCAAAGGCGGGGGGTTGCGATGAGAGAAATATACACGAGGGTAGGAGTGCACTGATGGCAAGACGTTCAATGGTGGGGATAAAATGGCAGTTGGCGCCCCTTAACTGCTTCTTACGTGCGGCAAATCAATAAAAATACGAAAGAGGCCCCTGCCAAACAAAATATTATTAAAAAACCAATAAATTTTTCACTTTATTTTATTGAATCTCTGGAGAGAACAAAAAATGAGCAATTATTTAAAGTAAATATACACCGCAAGCAGTCATTCAATGTTAAAAATGGTTGATAAATTATGAATTGTGAATTATAAAATAAAATAATAGGATAAAATTTGTAAAATAATATTTTTAATTATTTTATTTATTATTTATTATTTATTTTCATCTCAACCATCTATACTTTTGTAGATTAAACTTTTTCAATACAAATCAAATGTATATGTATATTGAACACTTTACTTCGACTATAAAATACTCGATCCTAAGTCCGCGCGTGCTCGCGCGCCCGATCCTGCAAATCAACCTGACACGAGCGTTCTTTTGTTCTTTTCTTAAATATTTCTCTTGGAATTTTCAGTCTAACCCTCGCATTTGAACCATCTCCAGTACAAGAATGAAAGAGAATGAGAAAGGAAGAGGATAGAGTGTATTGCACGTGGAGGGTTGTTGAAGAATGGAAAGATAAAGGAAATGGTAATGAGTAAGAAAAATAAAATTTATAATTTTTTTTTATGTACTTTATTTAAATTTTTATTTCCCAGAATCAAAAAAAAAAATTATAAATATACATAAAAATACTTCAACAAAAAACGCACAATTTTCACATTGACTGAATATTTATCATCACAAGCGATTTAATTTTTCGTTAATAATTTTTTTTTTTTCATTTTCACACAATTAAAAAGTTTTGTAGCTTGAGCGTAACAAAAGAGAGGATAATTTTTAGAAGACAAAGTACTGAGTGGCCAATCGCTATTATTCTCCTCGAGCTTCTTACTTTAACCTTCAGTATATATACATGTATATGTATGTATGTATAAATGCATGTATAGTTAAGGTCCTTCCACTATTGCATGAACGAAGGAAACAAAAGCGAAGAAGCAATAGAGATATAGATATAAAATATAGAAGAAGAGAAAGTATAAGAAAGGGTATAGAAGTGAGAGCGGAAAGTAAAATAGGCAAGGAAAAATTGTCCCCATTGTCTGCGGACGCCATTTTATCATTCCTTACCGGCAGCCCCTTGGCATATTTCAAATGACAAAAACCAGCCACCAGCGTCGCCACCCCTGTACACACCATGAGTAAGCGCCTCGAGATCTTGCCATAGTAGTCCCTCTCTCTCTCTCTCTCTCGCTCTCTGTTTCAAGTATAGAGACCAAACCTTCTCCCTGGCACAACCACCCCCCTCGAGCCAGTGAACGACGTCTTAAACTTTAATTGCCTTTATTTCGTAGTGTAGAAAAAGTTCCCGCTAACGAATCGACCCGTTCGCGCGACTTGCAGAAGAAACAAAACTTGCAATTATCACGGAAAAAAAAGCGCCAATGAAACAGTTGTTTTGTATCGTAAAATAAATTCTTGATTGGGTGAGAAAAAAAAAAAAACTTTTTTTAGTATAAACTGCAAAATGATTCGTGAGAATAAAATGAATGAGGTGGAAAATCGCAAATGAAATACGATAGTATAATAATAATGATGATCGTAGATTATTATAGTTCAACTGATATATTTATACATATATATCGATATCCTTGGTTATTCTTTACCTCATCCCTTTCTTGTATCAGTTGGCTGTCGATGAGGAAATCAAGCAATAACGATATTAATCGTGACGACGCCGGGAAGCCAACGCTTAGTGATCTAGTGTATACAGATATAAAATATTTCATGGCTCTCAGGAACTAAGAAATATTCATCCTACATTTGAACTAAATTTTTATACTTTTTACGTGAAAAGGTTGAAATTACGTTTTAATAATCTGCTTCGTAGCTCCCTCAAACTTTTATTAACTTCACCGCGACTTTTTTGCAATAAATGCAACTTTATATATTCCAGTTGATATTGTAATACACATTATTTAGCGCTATTTATAACATACATACAAAAATTATTGATAAATATATATTTTTTCCGCCATTAGTATTAAGACGAAAGTAGAAAAAAAATGTGATTGCTAATAAGGGTTGAAGTTTGGACTGTTGAAAAGGGTTACTTTCTTATAGCGTCGAAGGGGGTGTTTCTATGGCGAGAAACACGAGTTTACGGATTCGATCCGTGAGGGTCGTAAAATTTTACCATTCCTCCCTAATCATCCCTTTTTGCCTACCCTTGTTGCACTCGCTCTTAAGCAGTCCAATTTCTGGTGTGTATATTTTAGGCATTAGGCGAGAGCCATCGGCCATTTTATCTGTCTTTTATCCTGGGGAATCGTCGACGGTGAGCCCCGAGGGGGTAGGCGGCATAAGGGGGTGGATAAACGAGAAAGAGAGATGAAGAGCTGTTGGAGTGTAAAAGGGACGGGTTTGGAAAAAAGAGCGAGATAGAGAACAAGAGCTGGGTACGGATAGTGAGGGTTGAGTTGACGTCAGAAAAACCATCCTGCTTCTCTATAGCGTTCTTTCTTTCTCTCTTTCTTTCTCTTTCCATCACTCTTTTTCCCATTCTATCATCCTATCGCTTCTACCATCCGCGATATATTTCTTTCTCTTTCATACACCCCTATTTTTCATCCCTTCCTTTATTCCGGCCCACTTAGCAGTAGGGGGATAGAAAGTCTTTCGGAAAAGTCTGTTCCACCAAAATGGTCGGCCGTCCGCGCTATCTTACTTTCGCATTCTCTCACACGTTATGATTTTACAATTTTTATCCCTCTTATGTATGTATCATTTCGGTCAGTGTCACTCATTTCACTAGGACCTCTTCCCGATTCCGCAATCATCCATCGCTATTGTTCAAAATCTTACTAAATAGAGCAAAAAGAAAAAGCTTAGTAAAAGCATATCAAAGTCTAATATTATATTATTTATTTCGATAATGAAAAATATTTATTTACTAGGTAAATATTTCACGAATTATTGACATATACTAAGAATAATTTAAATAAGTATTATAGAATAATTTTTTTCTCATGGAATTATTGATATTTTATGTATTATAATTTAATTTTACGCGGTAAACTAAATAAGATTCAATGTGCAATCAGTGTCGTAACACAGTCTTTAAATAAAACATTTAAAGCGACGCGCAAGAATTACATTCAATATAGATAGAACCAAGTAAAACTTTAAAGCCAATCGCGCTCGACTGACCAAAACTTATTCCCGTTGTGGACTTGGCCCTCAACTCACGATATTCTTCTAAATATAATAGCAACAACGGGAGAGTACACAGTTCTTAGTATTTGTACATCCCGTGGAGATGAGCGGCGAGACAAATCTTTCTGCGTCACCTCACTTGAGAGACCGCGAACAACAAGGCCACCACTGCGCATCACAATCTTTCCAAAACTCCAACATATATACATATACAGTTACCTAAAGCTACTGTCTCACATATATTTTCATCGGAAAATCTGTTCAATTCCTGAATTCCTTTGAAAGTTAATTTAAAACCTAAGCGTTAAAAATCTTCAAAATATTTATGCAAATATGAATTATCAAAACAATAGCTCATACTATCAGTCTACCGAAACATTCTGTAACACTCATATCATTAATACGAACGATCAAATGTGTTTTATAAGCCTAAAATGTGACAGAAAATTCCAAAGAACCTCACTGGAAGCCCACTAAATTGTAGGATCCCTTCAGTACACTGGGCCAGCCGCAACTAGGAATGTCTCGAAGCTTAAACCACAACTATACGTCCGCCAACGGAATTCCTGACTGATGGTCATCCCCACTACCATTCACGGATGTGATGTCCAAGCATAATGTAATTGGTACGTTGTAATAGTGAATGAGGGGACGCTACTATAAAAACCGACTATATTCTTTGATCAAGCAACCCAACATCAGTAAGCAAAAATAGAAAAAGTAAATAAAAAATATACTAGAATACAAAACCCGTTTCTAGAAAGTGGACCCTGTGCCGAAAATACGATAGAAGGGTTCAGCGTGTGCTTGAAGAAGGGTCGCAACGGGCTACTCATTAGCATATTCCCTCCTTCGGATTTTGCTGCTGGATATGTGTGCTTGGTCTACTCTCTACGGAACTGGTCAGGTCGGTTTTTTTCTCTCATATTAGCTTCACCTTTCTGTAGTTTTTTAATTCCCGATGACCAGATGTCCGTTACGATGCTATGAGGTATATGCACATCAGGATATAGGTTAAGAGGGGAATCAACACGTTAGCTATCTCACTTTATACCATCAACCCTTGGCAATACCTTTTTGCCCATTGTTCGTTATGTCCTGCTGGTCTGACCTCGATTACGATGACCTCCCCTCCTCTTCTCGTATTTTGCGCACCCAAAGAATGACCCGGTAAAACTCGCGGAACCGGTTTGGACAACGGATTTTTTTTTTTTCGGACGTATAAACGTTTGCCGAATAGGGGATATTTATTTTTCGGAACAAGGGGTTATAGAAACAGTATACCGATGGTGATGGCAGTTAGATATATGCATTTCATCATCAATAGAAAGTAAAATTCACGAATACAACAAATTATCTAAATATTATAAGCATAAAAACATCAAATATGAGTTAACAAAAATTATAATTGTAATTGATATAATACTTTATAGGATTTATAAAATTAACTGAGATACTTGAACGTTTTATTATTGAAAAAAAAATCATTATGGATTACGACAGTACAGCAACGCCAAAAAAGTTTCAATAAGTTTGCGTACCATCAATGGGCATCTTCTACATCACTTGGAGAATGAAATAATGTGGAAAGCTGATAGCGAATTATTTTTTTTTTTCACAAAACTCGATATTCTAAATAAAATCATTGAACACAACAATACTATAAAAGTTTTGTTTACTCAATTATATTCATGTGATCAACTTATTTTTCTATTTATATATTATTTGTCAAAAGTCAGCTGTATGAATATCTAAAATATATCAACATTTTTCAGGAATAATTCAACTTATCATATCACGAATAAAATTTTTGCCTGCAACTCCTTCTACTGCTGTTGATGATTAGGGTGGTGGTGGTGGTAGTGATTCTACTACTCCGGGGGCTGAGAAGTCTGTAAAAGGTAAGGGTGGACTAGTAGGAGGACAGCTCCGAGAGAATGGTCGGGTGCAGGGAACGGGACGGCATTAATTACAGTCCTTTATTATAAAAACTGAACTCCCTCTGGCCAAAAGAGAGTAAAATAATAAAAAAAGGCCAGATAAGAAGAAAAAAAAGCGCCCAACTGAAGCATCCGCGCGTCGTGGACCCAGCTCACCCTCCTTATATTCCGTTCACCTCCATCTCCACTCAACTACCCCCTTGCACTGTCTCCCTCTGTTCAATTTAAAATACTTAATCTGTCTTAGTCCTGGCGTTTTCTCTCTTTTCTTTCTCCTCGCTCCCAGGAGGTTGTCAAATACAACTGTTGTCTGGTATATTCGCATTTATTTCAATATACACTGAAAAAATAGTCATTAATATTGTGAAAGTATTCTTTACTATGTGAAATTAAATTCTTCATTAAAAATATAAATTTCAACCACGTTTTAATAATGAAGATGAATTATTTTTTTTTTTATTTTTCATTCTGGATTTGAATTGATTTCACGTATTGGGAGAAATTAAAGTTGAGAACCATTAAAGGAAATAAGAAACTCGGAAAATGGCGAGGATTTTAATTTGCATCCCCCTCCTTCGTTTTACGTGGCCGCCCTTGTCTTTGGTAGAAGCGAAACGGCGCGGGATGGACTGAAGAGAGTTGGTAGGTCTGGCCACTTTCTGCGTTGTAAAAGCTTCAGTGGAGGAGAAAGAAAATGAAAAAGAAAAAGACGGAAAAGAAAGAAGAAGAAATGAGGGTTGGAAATATCATAGCCGCACGCGCAGAACAAAATTACCGATTTGCCAAGAGCTCGCATCTTTATCCCTAGTTTTTTCTCATTTAAATATTTTACTTATTTTCAGACTTTTTTTCTCTGCCATCGCTTTGCTTTTTATACTTCATTGACATCAACTCCAAGCTGGCCACTCTTATGCTCCCATTCTCGCCGATTATTCCTTCACTTTATGAGCATATATAACTTTAATATATTCACGATTAAAAAGTTTTATTAAAATAAAGTTAGTAGAAATTTTTTTACTGTGAATCTTTCATACTTATTTCTATTCCCCTTTTTCACAAGCCAATCATCCGTTATGCCTTCAGCAAAAAGGAGCTAAAAAAACGACGTGGTCATGTCCCTTCATTGACGTCGAATCTCTTATCATTCTCCTTTGACTGAGACCGCGGACGCCCGTTTAGTTGGATTGGGAAATCCTTATGCCTTTTTGGTTCTATTCCTTTCACAGTCTTTTCCTGTCAAAAGGAACGCAATATCTTCATACACTGTAAGGATTTATTCACACTAAATTCTTTTTGTACTATACTTAAATGGAAAAATAAAAATATAACATTTCTTCAATGTGTTATTCAATTTTTTTTCTTTAGAAATCAACAACTTTTGAAGTATATCCCAGTCAATCATTCGTCTACTCTCCTCTAATGTCTCATTGTATTTTTCGTCTGCGTATATTTTAATAGCCGTTTTAATTGTTTTCATAACTACAAAAACGCTCCACTCCCTTCAATTCTTTCTGTTCCTCTCACAAACAAAGTCTATATGAAAATAAAAAAATTTCATCAAGAATGCGGCCGGATCAATTTATACTTTACCCACTACCAACTTTAATATCTTCAACAATGTAATATCTCATTTCCAACACGTATAAGTACATATGTTTTAATCTATGTATGGAATGACACAAATAGAAATGATTGACAGACATTATTTCTACAATACTAAGATGAATGCGTCAGTTTTTTTTTTTTTTTTCTATAAATCGACTCTCAACAAATGGGATCATAAACCACCCGAGTTTTCTCTCTGTATTTAGGTACGTATGTATATCTGTGTGAGTGCTGTACTACTCAACGCCGCGCGTCCTCGTCCATAATACTCTGGTTCATTAATTTCTCGCAAAGACAGTGTCATAGTCAGTATCACTGCTGTAGAGAAAGGTCCATTCGGTCCATATAGTCAAGAATGAGAAGAAAAGCAAAGGATAGGAACATTGAGTGAAAGAGAAAGAAATAATGAAAGAAAGATCGAGTATTTGAATTCAAAAACGACTCAGAGTTCCGACGATAAAGCTCCGACGTCCTTATTGCTAACGTTTCCCAGTGTTTTTTCCCGCTCTTTTTTCATTCCCGCCCGTCATTTCAACCTCTTCGACCCACCACTCACCCCAACAAACGGAACAAATGAGAAAGATAGAGAGCTTTACTGAGGTAAGAAATAAAAAAGTAAAAACAGAAGAGAAAAAAAATAAAAAGTAAAGAACGAGAACTAGAGCTCGCCACTCGCTCTGCCAAACACCCCCGTCCGCCCTCAGCCGCCTTACTCACCCCTCGAGTTCCACCGAGGCTCAGTCAATAAAGTATTCTAAAAAGCCCGCGCGAATAAGAACCGTCTTACACCCGCCTGTCCCCTCGACTCTCGACCGACTCCTGCCGCGGTATCCAACCCTCTTTTCCCGGCTACGCGGCATTCAGGGGTGGAAAAAGAGAGCTTGAATGAGTGAGACAGATAAAGAAAGAATGGAGAGGAATAAAGAAAGAAATGTTAAAGAGAGAATGAGACAGAAATTGGGGGAAAAAGGGTGGCAAAATAGGGGTGGCAAAAAACGTCAATAATATCGGCAAGATGGAAGCTGTGAATGTTTAAGGGATGCTTCCAATCTCTCATCACTATCTTTTTTTTTTTAATATTATATAAAAGAAAAAATATTTATGTTTCGTTGAATTCATTTATTATTCAAATCAAGCTATCAAATATTTATTTACTATATTATTCTGTCTATCTTCATTTTTTTTTTTTTTTTATATAAATGTATGTAGAGAGAAGCTTTTATTTGTTTATATGATATTGTGCATGGGCCGTCGGATAGTCACAAGTCTGAGAAATATATTTATGCATCCCGGACGCGCAACAACGTTGGCGCGAGAGCGTTCTTGGTCACAAAGGAATTTCAGAAATGGGTGGCGGAAAAGGGTGGTAGTTGTAGAAAAGTGAATGCCATCCATTGTATATGTATATGTTTTCTAAATATTCATACATCAACAGTACAGTGGCTATTATTAAATCCCTCTATATATAATATATTTAATTTTAAATTAAAATAATTTATATACGATATATAAATGTGCAAGATTGTTATTTAATTATGTTGATAGGATTTTTAATATTTGAATTTATGGGAAATATATAGATTCATGTGCGTATACCGGATGACAAAGCTGTCATGACTCCTTTGCTCCTTCTATTATGAATAATTGTATATACCATATGTATACATGCATATATCTACACACACATCGACGTTTATGAGACAGCGTAAACGCTTCTCTGTCTCTTGTGCATTTTCTCTCTATATTCTGTATGAGTCTCTTCATCTGTGTCTCTATCGTGGAAATATAATTACCGCACTTGTGTTTTCCGTTAATTGCCATTATCGACGGGAATTTGGTTATGCTCACATACTGTTGTCTCATATAAATATGTACATATATGTATGCATATATAATATATAAATATATATACTAAATATAGCATCAATTAATTGGTCAAGGTCAAATATATTTTACATAAATTATTTGTTTTTAACTTGTGTAGAATAAATTATGAATATTATAGTAGAAGCAATTAATTCTTAACTTGTTATATTAATTTCGCTGCAAAAAAAAAGTGAAAATAAAAATAAAATTACTTTTTTTCTTCTTCTTCTTTCTCCGGCGCTCGAATATTACGGGGCGATAGCAGAATATTCCCGTTATATAGAACTTTTCTCCAAATAGAAAGCGCTCCGTTCGTCCGTTCAAGGAGTTAAATAAAAAAAAAATATAAAAAAAAGCAAAGAATAAAAAAAAACGACCAGGAAAAAAAGAAAAAAAGAAAAAATGGGTGCGAGAGGAGTTTCCCCGGTAATTGTACGCGCAGCGCGCTCTCAAGTTCTACAGAAAACTTTTTTTTTTTATCTTATTATTTCATTTTTTTTTTTTCCAAGTTTATTTTCATTAATTTTTTTTTTTTTTCAATTCTCTCATAGCCGGAAGAAAATATCTCGAAACACGTTGCCTTCCTTTTGCGCGTACTCAAGTATAGACCTTGCTGCTTTCCTCCGTATTCTCTCACCCTCAGTACTATCGCGAGTGCAAAACCACCCCCTCCTGGTGCTTCCACCCACTTTCTCTCTTTTCGCTCGTTATTCCTTACCGTCCCATGCCTTCACCCACAACCCCTCAGTATCTTCAAGCTACCTTCCCTCTTCCGCTTCTTCCCGCAAACACAATGGAGCCCGAATCCATCTCGGACAACCATACCAACCCCCTGCACTTTTCCACCTCTTTTCGTCATCCTCTTCATTTTCTTCTTCTTCGTCTTCGCCCCCTCGCATTTTCTTCGTATCTCGGTGAAGCAGCGTTGAGAAATAATTCCATTTTCTTCTGCGAGTACAATTTTGCTTTCAATTTATTTTCCTACCCTGAACCTTTTTTCATCTCCACCATCCCACCGACTCTGACTGTCATCTCTACGATTCGTCATTTTTTCCCGAGTATATACCTTTTATTTATAGAGAATATTTCACTAATTTTTTTATAAGTCTAATAAAAATCAACATTTTTTTTAATATTCATCTAGGAAAGACAGATAAATTATAATGCATGTAAATTATAGTTTTCTTTTTTTTTTTGTGTTGGTGCGAACGAGTTTGAACAAATGCAAAAGATTATAGACAATAAGAAAGTAAGAAAGGAAATGGAATGCAAATTGAAAAAATAAAAAAAAAAAAAAAGAACGTACCACGTTGTGGGGAAATAATACTTTTGTTATCTCTCGCTTGCTCCAAATCCATGCTCTCTCGTCACAACCGCCACACTGATCGAGTTCGCGCGTGCGATAAAGACAATTATATAGGGAAAGACGATAGAGAAAATGGTGGTGGTGGTGGGAGTGACGAATTAAAATCCAAACCACCCTCTTTTTGGCAAAAGAGAAAGAGCGAGAGACAGAGAGTGCAGGGTCGCAAGAAAATTCGCAAAGTAATCAGCGAGTGCTAGTCCCTGTTCGGGCATAATTAATCTTAACGTCGGGTCGAAATTTGGGAAAAGAGGGAACGTCAGATCTGTTCTCGATCGCTAAATGCCTATAGTAAGGGATTGAGCAAAAGAAAGAAAATACCAAGATGAGAGGGTTGCTTTGATTTAAAACAAAGGAAAATAAAACATAAAATGAAGCAGCAAAAAAATTTTTTAAAGATTAAATTTTTCGGTAAGAATTGAATTGTAAAAACGATCAGCTATAATTCAAAATATAGTTCTGTTTCAATTTCGCGCCCAACTCTTAAGCGAATATTAAAATATGATGTGGGATAAGATGCAAATAATTGCCTGAAAAACAATTTGATCTCTAAAGAAAAAAACTAGAAAAAACAGTAATAAAAAACAAGAGTCCAAATGAAGAAAAAAAAACGCAGAAAAAACCAACTTGCTGGGACAGTTTTCACCCTCACGATAGAAATAGTAAAAAAAAATGTAAAAGTTTGTAGGGGTAACCACCATGACCCAGCACTAGTCGGTTCACTGGTCGCTAGGATCTCGTGGGTCTTGTTTAACTAGTGAGAATAAAAAAATTCGAGGGTAAACTACCCTCAAGACCAGTGTGATCCCGGCTGCGCTTTTTTTTTTCATCATTTGCACAGTAAACGATGGTAGTGACCTCGCACGTAAGACACGGCAAACTTCTTACAACTAACTTTTTTATCGCGATAACTAAGAAACCGCACGTGGCGCCATCACGCTAAGGGTAGCTCAAGCTTCGTCATCTTTGATCAGCCATTATTATAATATGACAGTAGACGTTGGTAACTGAATTCTCAAAATCTAAGATTTTACCTTGTGAATTTTATAGATTTTTTTTTTTCCAATCCAAAACGAAATAATAAAAAATCACATGTCTAAACAAATGAATAAATATACTCTCATAAATAAAGTGACTCTGCGAATAGAGGATCACATATCACTTTATATTATACTCATGTATAAAGGAAGTGAATCCTACCGAAGCCGCAATCAAATGTAAATTACTCCATCAAGATAATATTTCAGATAATCCGAAAACTCTCACTCTCATTCGATGCCAGGTGAATCTGTTTCGCTCCACCGATTTTATCCCCGTAACTCTACCCTGCAAGCATATACAACTAAAATGCACAGACATACGTAATTGTGAACATGTACATGATCACAAAAATATTAAACGGAAATGAAAGAGCCGCCTGGCGGGAAGAAATAGGGTATGTCAGTTTAAATGCATATACAGCGTTGCTTACACTTCTACATCCACACACACCCCCACACATAACTATAAGTATATATATATACAACGTTTCTCTTTGCAATTTGCCTGTAGATTGCACCTGCACGCTCTATTACCGTGTGCAAGTTCGTATGGCAGAGTAACCTAACCTCAAACCTTGTACCTCATCCTTCTAGCAATGGAGGCGTCCCTATTATAAGTTGCGAACAAACTTTACTTATACGCCAACGTCGACTGCTTCTCTCGCATGCGCTTATTTCCCAACTCGCAGCTCTCTTCATTCTCTTCGTCTACCATCGTTCAATGTGCGACCTGCCCTTTTCCTTCCCCCTTTTCACTCCTTCCTCAAAACGACCCCCTCATACTGAATACTCAGCGTGACTCTCTTTCACGTTCTATCGGTCTCACTTTCTCGCGTATTCTTGTCTCACTTATACACCGACATAAATATATTTCCCTTCACTTTTGCACGAGTTGCATCATCTCTCGCATATCCTCCGTATAAAACATCAGCTCTCATACTCCACCACTATTCTATGCAACTATTCATTCCACTGTCGTTTATATTGTAGAAATAAATTTATCAACCATAAGGATAAGAAAGCCAATGAGTAATCAATATTACACTACTGGTATGCTTATGATAATTTACTGTGAGTATAAGCAAGGGTGTATGTTGTGTCTTACTTCACATTTGTGTTGTAGGAAGTGGCTTGCACTGATCAAAACTTTAAATTGGAAATTTCCAACGTCTATTTATATTTATATGAAATAAAAATTTCATTGTAATGTAAAATAAAAATATCTAAAACCGTTTTTTGGAAAATGTAAGTATGTCTTTTTAATATCTCTTGAAAGCACAATTGATATTAATTATTAATATTATTTATTTTTATTTGATTTTATTTTAGTTATAATTTCATGTAATTATCGAAGGCGTTTCCAAATTTAAACATACAGGTGTATATATTTGCAATAATCCTTTTCCAATAATAATTTTATCCCTCTGCTAACGCATATTGGTGAATTTCATTCGATTGATAGTGTATATCGTTGAGTTTATCTCACACATATCAAATAATCGACGTAATAGAGTCCGAGATAGAGTAACGCGTAAATTCCGAATTCAAAACACCCCTTTGCCGCTTCCAAACCATCTCCTGAATAATCGTTCTCATGCCAATCATCAAATTTCGAGGTCAGAAATTCTTGTCCTGTGTAATAACTATAGATACATTAATTATTGCGTGTTACTATCATGATTATTGCATAGTGGGGTCGCATTTCCAAATGACATCCCTTCATGCACATATTCCATAATTCCATATGCTTGAAAAGGTATTTAAATAATTTATTACTTCTAAAAATTAAATATAAGCACACACATATTTTTTTTTTTTTTTTTTCGATGAAATGAGTAGTTGGTAGGGGGTAAAGCAATGATGCCTAACGGCGCGTTAAACATTGTTTGAGTTACGTTGGTCATTGCCTAAATTAACCCTCGCGCGGCAAATAGAAGACTTGACCAGTGGTCAGGGATGTGAATGTTAACAGGGATTGAAGAATGACGCGCACAACAGGGGTATGCCAGACTCTTGCCTCTGGCTGTAAGTTTTCGTTCAGATACATGTACACATGGTAATAGTGAGTATAGAATGAGACGAGATGAACTAGCAAAAGGAAAGAGATGCGACGAGTGGGGTGCTACGTTATAGTTTGATGATATATACGGTCTTGCACGGCAGGCGTGATCATATAGCGAATGGTCGCTTTGTCCACGTGTTGGACAAGCAAATCTTTATATGCATATATGGTCCGGCGGTGGCCTAATGAGATGGCGAATAATTGTTTATTAATAATCAACTGACGACGCACGCAAGATATTGTTAACACTGTAGAAATATGTTAGGGCGCATTAATGAAGACTATTATATTTTTCAATTATGAAGAATAATATGAAAAATAATCGGTTTTAAAAAATAAAATATATATACATATTTGTTACATAACAATTTTCTATGGATTTAAAAATTTATTCAAAATTGAAAAATAACATACGTGAATATATGAATTAGATTTTATTTATCTATGAAACGAAATCGGAGATTTTTCTCTCCTTTTTTTTCCATAACAAATAAATATTTTTTCTCGCTTGGGACATTTGAATGAAAAAATAAATTAAGACCCGATCGAGTTTCTCTCTGGGATTTTAGTCTCGCGATTTGCCGCATCTGCCGTTCACTATACATTCATATACATATAGTCAATTGTCCTGTCCCTGAATTATTTGAAAACTGGTCAAACTGGACATTGTGACTCGCGAGTAGAACATTTTATTTCAATACGCATTCGCGCAACTGCTTTCGGTATATTTATTTCACATAGATATATAGAAAAATATATTGTGATAATTAATCTTGTTGAATATTTAAATCATTTCATGTACATATTTTATTCATCAATAATATCCGGATTAAAAAAACAAATAGAAATTAATAATTTATATTTTTATTCACATTTTTTCAAAAAAGATTCCTTTATTAAAAAAATGAGTAAATGTGGATTCTGAAGATAAACGTAATGTAAGATGGTATAAAATATACTTATTGTACATATATTTATGTACATGTATCCTTTATATCCAGGTCACTCGCGTCCTTTGGATTGACCCAAGAAACAGGTTTGTTTCAGTTTGCGCCACTTCTGTACTTACAAAACGCCTTCCACCCTTCTCAATTCTTAATTTTTTTTTTTGATCCTGTATTTATATGTTCCCCTCCTTATTACAGCATACGTAGTAGTGTCCATGCACGATTGAACTGACCTCTCGGACATCGATTGTCCATCTTCATCCTTGTGTTATAATGAAAGAAAAGAAAGAAAAAAAAAAAAACTTGTGCACTTTCTTCCTGCACATATGTATGAACTGGTTTTCTTTCCCACATTCGGGTGAATACCGGGAATATTCATCGTCCAGAAGTTCTACCGGTCACTACTACTGCTAGGGCGACTCTCGTTGAGGGAGGGGATAGCAAGTTAAACAGCTTACAACATGTATGTATATGTATATTTTTTCCTGCCTTGTTTCTTTATTTTGCTGACCAGTTCAGATATATACACAACGAGACAACATCGGGTAGTTTAGTTCAGTATGTGATTTTGCGTTGAATCGGTTGAATATCATGCGAAAAATGTCTGTGCGATTGGAAAGTATTTTCAAAAAAATTCTATAATCTCTGTTTATAATTAAATAACTTTCCGTTAATAATTTACATGTAATAAAATCAGCAAACTAATTTCGCAAGGGCTTGCAGTAATTAGCGAATTTAATTATTATATTCATCATGAAATACATCTTTCAATATTCAAGATTTCAAAACCCAATTATTATTTATGAAACAATGTGTGTAAAAAAAAACAAAAAAGAAAAAGTCATAATTTAAATTATATTACATAAAAATTGTTGGTAATTTAAAAAGGTATGTGTTTTTTATTATTTAATAATTATTTTTTTTTTTTTATTAAACTAAAAGATGTGTGTATGAATATATGGTATAAAGGCGGTTTTCCCAAGTTTTCTCCCTCTCGAGAGTGGCTTGAGGGCGGAGTCCCGGGTGAGCGGCCATACTGCCACCCCCGTCTTACCATATACTCTATCTTTATCTTTTCCATTTTATTCTATACTCTTTTGTTCTCACTTGCTCTATTTTGTTCCCCCCTACCCCAATCAAAAAAGAGAAATAAGGGTTGAAAGACAATGACGCGGGTGGCAATAGGGCGGATCATTTGCCATCACCGCTTCTATATAACACTACTTTCTCATCTTATCGTTCTAAATATAAAAATTTTTTTCTTAAAATTAAACATTTGTCTATCCATAATCTTCATTCAAATTCGAATTTTTCAGTTTTTCAATATAAAGCTGTTTTTTTTTTAATTTTTATTTTCTCTGTCTCTCCTACTCCCTCTTATTGTACATATATGTATGAACTCTTATGATCTCTCAATATTCTACTCCCTCTTTTCTCTATCTCCATTAGTAATACAGAACCTTATTCTGTAATTTCGTTTACAAATGAAAGACCCGCAAGCTATACGATTTTGTACACTGTTCGCACTAGTGGAATGATTCGGTCGCAACCATATATTTCCATACATACATAGTCGAGACTATGTACAATATACTATACAAATATAAAGATCAATATCTATATATGTATACATGAATAAATGAAATTTTAGATCTATTATATGATAAAAGCTATTCTTCTCAAAAACCACTGATGATAAATAAAACGATCATGAAAATTTAATATATCTGTAGTAATGTGTGACAAGAAAAATTGCATTCATTTTTCAAGTTAAAACTTGGCAGATTTGGAAACAAAAAGTGTAATTCGCTATGATACCATATAGGTACATGGCAACTATATAACATAGGGTATTTTAATTTATCAGGAATGTTGGCCAACCGCCAAATGTCCGCACCGATTTCTTAATACCCAAGCCACAAATGTTCATTCTCATACTATCAACTTTATCTCTTTTTATCGTAATACTAACAGCATTTCTCGTCCTCATTCCCAGAGGGCAATGATATAGTCATGAGAATCTCTGCCGGTTAAGGAAATGAGGAGATACAAATGAGGGTGGTTGCGAGGTCATTCTCCTATTTTTTTAACGCCCTCGCGTATCACAATTTGTAAATATATAAATTCAATCTTTTCATATCAACGTTAAAATTATTTCTAATCGATTATTTTTATTGATTTTTTTTTTAGTATATTCGAAAAAATTTTTAATTAATTAAATTTATTGAATATTACTCAAGATGAAACTTTTCAAAAGTCATTATGTATAAATATATAAATATTTGAATAAATGAAAAATTGGGCATTATAAGTTATTTAAATTTCCACTAACAGTTGTAACTTTACTCTCTCATTTAAAATTCAATTTTTAGAAAAGGTCGTGAGATTAATTCTATTTCTGACAACCCCCGAAAATAAATTCAACTTACCATAATGAGAGCTGCCCTTTGAGAAGGTGAGAGGTTTGTTAAAGGAACAAAAGTAAGGAGAAAGAGTGAGTTAGATGCACACACCCAACATCACGATTTTCTCTCTGTATACTCTTCCTTCATTTTCCTCCATCTCTTTTTCGGTTAATTCGCCCTCGCTACAACCTCTTTCATACCATAAGACTATACGGTTTCCAAGGGCACAAAATTTAAGGGATGAAATCTGCGCCCAGGCACATACAACGAGGGTGTCTCTTATGGTATCCAAGAAACGCCGTGGCTGCTATAGTGGAATGATGATGGTCGGGTTGAGGGGGATGAAAGCACTAAAGGTGAAGGAACGTAGTATATAGAGGGATAGAATACGAGAAAGAAAGAAAACGCGAGAAAGGTCTCGAGAGAAAGAGAAGGAGAATACGAGTTTGCATCTACATTCACACAGTGAAAGCTCGCTATCAAGCATTATATCCAACGCGCGGAGGAAAATACGACGACGGTACGGAATTCAAGCACCCCAAAAGCTCTCTCAGTCCACGGCAATACTTACGAGACACCCGTGCCTCCGCGTACGTCTCGCCCATTTCTCGTTCAAAACCATTTCCACCCTCTTTTCTCTTGCCTTTGGCCTCATCCGACCATCCACCACCTCCTTCGCCCTCTCCAGTTTCCATCTCGTTTGAGACTCTCCCTCATAATATTCGCGTTACTGAAAACAGCTACGACACACGAGGACAACTCGCTTTCTTTCTCTCCCTATACATACACACATTTATATGTCTATCCTCTCAATGCTTCTAACTCCCTTTAAAACTCACTCCCTCTACTATACCTTGTTCTCCTTTTCAACCTTCCAACGCCGTACCATTCCGCTCACTCTCTTTCTCTTTCCTTCATCCTCACTGGTGCCTTTACCTCGTCTATATATCTACTTCGTGCCCGGTACTCGTCGCCAGCTTTTGTCTCCGCATTGATTTCCGAGGCCAACTTTGCTTCGTTGCCGGCGTCGTTAAATTATAATCGCGAAACACCCGCTTGAAGTTGCAGACAAAGCACAACCAACCATCTACCCTGCTATGCCCACCACCTCTACACACTCACCTATACTCTTCATATATTTCCCATTCTTGTCTTATATATATCTATACATTTATTATATATATTCAAATCGAGACGCCAACTTTCAAAAGCCACCCATTCAAAGCTCTTTACATGTGACTCTTATATGTCGCGCGAAACTCATCAAAACTATATATCCTTCAAGCAATAAGAAATCAAAATTTTGTTTCCTATGGGGGAGAAGTTCATTTTTATCTTTTTTTCTTTATTATTAATTAATTTCAAAATGTTTTTAATTATTTTTTTTTATTCTACAACGTTTGGGGGAATTCGTAATACAGTCATTTTGTTTTATAAAATCATTTAGCATTTCTGGTGGGGTTGTTGAAGGCAAGAGAAGTTAAGACCATGTATACATATATATAGATATATAAATGTAGATATAAAGGAAAGGAAGGACCGATAATTGTCCCAGGCAAAATTTTACCCCCCTAAGACTCCAATCCTGCAATCACAATTAAGCTAATAATTATTGTCGTCACTTTGCGATGGCAGCTTTGGTAAATGTGAAATCACAGTCTCCAGGTATTATCCTCAAGTCAAAGTCGAAGGACGACCTTAGAAAGTGAATATATATATATATATATTTATATGAGCTGGGTGCTAGTCTGTGTGTATATACATGTGAAAGAGGGATGAAGAGAAATGAGAAGCATATATACATGTACAAAGATTTTCGTAGGGATTTTGCTGTGAGCTAAAACAAGAGAGATAGAAAAGGATGATGGGGAGGGTTCGGCGGGCAACGGAGCTAGAAAACCCATGAGGAGGTGCGCGCACGAGTGGCCCGGTGGTGTTTGAGTTTGAAATTACGAAGCGAGAAAATTTATATATGTCGGTACCGCATGTTCTTGCGTCGCACATATAAGAGAGAAATTTTCATTTATTTAAGGCGTCATGACAATGGCGAAGGCAAGTGATATACCATCAAAGGTATATACCCCTTGGTGGTTTCATCCCCTTCGCAATATATTGGAATCATGACGTACATGTGTATACAATAATAAATATATTCATCCACATTCTAATTTCAACATAAATAATAATGAATCATTTATTAAACTGTTTATATTTTTCAAACAATTATGAAGGAAACTCAATTAATTATTCAATGCGAATGAAGCTGCGCATCTCCCCTAGTGGCTCGTCGATCTTCTCTCCAATGTACAGAATAATATCAAAATATATATACACAGCAATATATATGTATGTATATATGTTACTGAATCTACGATTTTGCGGTGACCTACGATCTCTTGCCATAATACAAACCCTCTAGATATTACCCATCGATTAAAACCAAAGTTGACTTGTGTATGACTTGGTCCTTTCGTCCCTTACCTCTTTCTCTCCAACCCCAAATCTCATTGTAAAATCTAATTCCGCCAACAATTTCTAAGCCAGTCCATTAAAATTCTGAGCATAAGCGAGAGAACGCACCGTTATACTGCAGTGGTATATAAGAGAAAGTACGGGAGGATAAAGTATATAGAGGGTGGCAAATAAGAAAGAGGAAACTAAAGAGTGTATATATATACACACATATATGCATACTTGTATGAAAAGAGGAGAGGAACGTTGTGTTTGTGAAGTTGAAACAATAAGAACGACACATTGCAGTGGCAAAAGCTTACAGCCCCTTACACACACTCTGGACGCCCTCACTTCTTCACCCTCTTTCCATTTACCCTCGACGCGCGTCTCTGCTCCTAACTCTTGTGCCGCGCCTTTGCTGCATATATATATGTATATGTATGAGTGTACTTGCGTGTGTGTGTATGTGTGTGTTTACTATACTAGCGCACACTCTTACCGATCCCTCTCTTTCTCGTTTGCTTTCTTCTTCTTTTCTCATTCCGCAAACGTGCGAGCAAATGCCATCTCTTTGGTATAAGAACATCGTAAAAGCTCTCACCTCTTGCTCTCCTCTACCAAAAGCTTTTGCCATTGGCTGAGCTTTTGCAAGCAACCCAATGAGATATCTCGTACAAACAGCGATACGCTCCGAAATGAAATGTACATATATACATTCATATACAGAGGGATTTAGTATACATCTACAGTGTCGCTAATAAAAAGATACTTTTATTGATGACTGTATATAATTATTTTATGCTGCACTATGAAGATAATGTTTTATAATATTCAGAAAAATAAAAAAAAAATGCAAAGAATTAAATAGATACATGTAACTCTCAGAAAAACAGATAAAAATATTCATTCGAAAGTCTGACGTAATTTTCTCCTCTTTCTTTCAACATTAAATTACGATAAAAATATATTGAAAAATGGAAATATTACAGACATTGTTCTTCATGTACATAGATTGTGTGGCCCAATTATCGGACGAAACTATATGCATGAACATAGGCGATATTATGGCATATATAAACATATAGTGAAGAGTATAGTAAGGATAAATGAGATTTCGTCTAGTGCAACGCAATGTGGGCGCGGGCGAACCAAGTAAAGTGTGCTGCACCATCTCCGTTCAGTCAATGCATAGTATCGAGAGAATTGAATTTGGTAGAAGAGGGACTATATGAGGTCCCAGAGCTATCGCATACACGAGGCCTCACTATATGAGTAGCAAAATTACGGGGTGCAAAGCAAGCTAGTAGTAATGAATATATATGTATATGCGTATGCATATATATACTTATATGTATATATATATAAGGGAAATTGGGGAGGTTATAAGGTGATATGGGAAACATGAGGCGAGTGAACAGCGACAGGTAAGAGAAACAACGACCGTCAGAGGGAGAACGAGAAGCCTATGTGAGACCATCAAGACTGAAGGGATGGGTTTGTGTATAATATTGTTATTGCCAATAATAGCACATACCTCAATTCTCACCCCCTACCTCTGCCTGTGCCTCCATACTGTAATGGTCGTGTGTATCCTCAATATACAAAATGGGAACGTATCGACAAATTAATTCACATTTAGTATGATTGAAAAAAAAAAAAACTAAATAATAAAATTTTTTTTAACAAAGAAAAAAAACTCAATTTTTTAGTTTTTTGGAATATTTAGACAGTATTCAGTAGATAATTTTTTAATGGGCACGTAATTGTGATAATTATTGTGATTATTTTTAATAGAATTAAATGTGGTCTTCGGCACTAAAAAGTATTCTTTTAAATCGTAATCTCTCATTTTCTGTATTCTCATTAACAAAGTTTGTTGTGTAAAAGTAGGTTGAAAACCCCTAACGAATCGGTCCAGGGGTACGTAGCGGGTGTTTTGTAGAGTGTGAGTTTCTAGCCGTAGATATAGTCGTGCCCAATAGCATCAGCTGAAGTAAATCGAATAAAGTCTCGAATTAAATACAACCCTCTCTAGTATTCCATGCACAGAACATTCGTTGGTGACTGTGGGTGTGCGAGGTGGTTGGGTGGCAGTGGGAAGAAGAGGTCTGAGAAGAGGATGAACGCGCAAGAAGAACGAACTAAGCGAGATGGGGGCTGAAGAAGCGGGTGTGGATGGTTGCTGGCAAGGGTGGGATGATGCTCGTAGCTAGAGGAGGTGAGGTGAAGCTTCCTTGTATTTAATTACCAACTCTAAGTCTCTAGCAACATGGGCAATGGGAAAACACATCTCCCCTTCACCCTTTACTCTTCCTCGCCATTTTAATTCGCCTCTTGAACAACGCAAAAACCCACCCTTGAGATTAAATTAATGAAGGAAATTAAAATGGAGTAAAAATAAAAATAAAAGAAAAACAATATTACGTAAAATTTTTGAATAAGCATTATCATAATAACTCGTGATGATATTTTTAATTTTTATGTTTCAATAAAAATGTAGGGTTCAGGATGTTCAAAAAGTTCAAGCAAAAGGGCAAAATAAAAATATATGTGTAAGAATATTTATTGTGTATTGATATTCATACATGTATATGAAAATCTCATGACTATTGAAGATAATAAAAAAAATCTAACTTCTTTCATCCCTTAAATCGTCCCGTCTATATCTTTAAATTCGTATATTTACTTGAGGCTGAAGCTGGGTCTTTCCTCCCTGTACTTCCTTCCACAAACCATTTCCCACGCACCATGTATATATCTATGTACGGATCCGCGAGAATTCTCCTATACTACTCCTTCCGACCACCCAGCCCAACCCTTCTATAGTATACCCGCCATGGTTGGAGTTGCGTTCGCGCAAATATCGCCTTTCATATTCCTTCGAAGGAGCAGAAAATCGTTACGGGCGCCTTTTGCGCGCGCGCTAGTGAAATATCTATGAGTATCCTTGTCTTGTGCATTAAATTTTGAAATAGTACCGTCCTTTATTAAAGTATGTGTAGATGTATTTGGGTAAAACACATAGAAAGCAAGGCAAACGACGAGAAAGGCAAGCAAAAGGAGATGGAGAAAGAGCTGAAGAGAAAAGAGAAAGAGAAAGGGTGTAAGTAAGTAAAGTCTCCGAGCCATCCACACACCCTCGTTCACCTTTTGCAACCCTCCTCATCTGAGGTTTTCATTTATATATATTTTCTCTGGTGGTGGTAGTAGTCAGACACACGCTGATACATGTATATTGACGCGCGCGTGTTCCCGACAACTCAGTCCGACTTGGGCGACACCCTCAACTCTTCTAGCCAACCCTACTTACTCTCACTCCATATGTAACTACTAAGCGAGCAAAGATGGCGGAAAATAATCTCTCTATTTATTTTTTTTTATTTCTAATTATTTCAGTTTGGGTTTCCTTCACTCTCAATTTTTTCATTTGTAATAAATAATTAATTTTATTCATTTTCATTCGAGTTTTCCATCTCCATTTCGTCTTTACAATAAATGTGAAAAAGTTATGTATCATACAACTGTCATTTTCGATTTGGTGAAAATTGTTAAATTATAGAGAAAAGGGAAATAAGGGAGGTTGGGATGAGGAAGTCGTGATGCAAGTGGGGATGAAGGAAATTTCTAGAAACTTCAGGCTTAGCAATTAACGTCAGAAATTAACGACACCCGCCCCCGCACTGAAAACACGCAAGCAAGCGACGGAGAAATTAGTCTCGGAAATTCTCGTAAAATCCGCGCCGCTAGCGCGACCCAACTTCCACCCCCGCCTTTCCCCGTTCTTTGCCCACCTGCGCCCTCGCAAATAACCCGAGAATCGCCACCTCCCGTGCTACACATTCTCCATCCTCAACCTCGTCATCGGCTCCGACAAACGGTAACTTTCCGGAAATTTTCATTAAACCCAACAGTAATTACGCGATCATTCAGCCGAGTCGTTTCGTATTACCCTTCAAGAAGAATTTCCAACTCTTATCGATACAGGGAATAGTTATCATTCTCATCATCTACATTCTGAAAATAAATTTATTTCATTATAAATTCTTCGATATTTCTGAAAATATGACATTACGAATTCCCCCTTTTGAGAATAACCTACCCTTTTCCATAAGAATTAATTATTATATTAATTATTATTATTAGTAACCAAGCGATCGAGTTATAGATATTAAAAAATCCCATTGCAATAAATATTTCATTAAAATTTTTTTACCATTCCTTTTTCTTATAAAAATTTTATTATAACGCATGGACTAATGTTGATTGTCTGTACGCAATTGAACCCACTACCAACCCCCTCAGGTCATCATGTACTTGACTAGTCCCCAAAGGATATTATAAGGTCTCGCCAACAAGAGGTCTATAGATGTTATGCCACACGATCCTTTTCGTGTCCCGCACGGCGTATTTATCAGAAACCAAACGACATATCCGTTTTCCCAAGTAATCTTGCGTATAGCTTTGGGCGATTCTCAAACAATTCTATACATTTGGGCGGTAGTACGATGGTTTGAGGGTGAGAAAATCGTGTGGCTGAGTATGAGCAAAAGCGCGATATGTATACTCATACACATTTACATCCATGTATGTATCTATACATGTATACATGTATGAAGGAAGGAAACGTAGGAAAGGACGAAGTGAGAGGAAAACGTTCGGTTGGAGAGCGCTAGAGGATGGGCCAAACAGACAATGCACCTCTGCCGGTGGGTGGCTTATCTAAGAGTCCGTGGTGTAGCCCCGGGGGTGCAGTAATAACCACCAGAGCGGGCGATACCGGGACTAAGAAATGATAACGGCATTCTCGCAAGCCAACCACCATTTTCGAGTTATATTGCCTCGGGCAGCACACCGTTGCGCGCGTTCAGATTCCACCTCTTCTCTCATATATTTATATATATGTATATAACTATAAATATATAGATATACATGTATGAATATTGCAACCCTCTTCTTCTATCCTCTTTCTCATGCCCATTCTATTTTATCAACGATCGTGCACTATCAGAAGACTCGTTAGTATCAAGGCATCAGTATCCATAGAGAATCTTTTACAAAACTATTTTTTATTATCAAATTTTTGTTTATTATTATTACAGCTATTATTATTATTTTTTGGAAAAAATATTGCTTTTGAAAGAAGGTTTTTATGGAATATTCATTGATGTTGAGATTGATGTATTTTCGGCTACAATAAATGAAGATATAAGGCTCATATATTCAATTATAATAGTATCGAAAATTCATAATCGAATTGTTACGCGTTTGATGTACATAATAACCACCACCACCACCCCTGACGCTTTGGTGAAAATGATAGCATTGCGGTTGTGAAACCACAATTACTTGTATGTCCAATCTCGACATTGAAACACATACCCGAATTTCCCTTTTAGTTCTTTAGAAACACAAAATAATAGTAATAATAATGAGTGGAAAAAAGGAGAGTATTTTGCATTTTAACTCACGGTACTAATTGATGTGAGAGAGTATGTACGCCAACCTCAACCCCACGACCTCATTTCACACCCTCTTGCCCAGCTGGTGAAGCGTTTTATATTCACTTAACCGTCCACCAACAATTCCCGGATGATTTCCAACATAAGTTTATTTCTGAAAATTAAAAAAATATTTAAAAAAATTTTATGTGGTATTAAAAAAAGATTGCGATTTTATTTTTAACAGTAGGGGATAATTTCTAAATAGTTGATGGTGAGTATAATGACAGGCATTTATATCAGACATTATTAAATTGCGTTGAATGTATATATACTCAGCCCCGGAGAGCAGTTTACGAGAAATTTTACGACGAACAAGACGAAAAAAAAAAAAAAAAGAGAAAATTAAAATGAGATTCACTGCGATGCTGGATCGCACGAAAGAGGGGTATATTTAGCACAAAAAGCCTCTAATTTCCCCAACAAGGGTGTAAAAAGCAGTAGAATATAGTGTGGCATGGTAAACGAAGGTCCACGGGCCGGATAATACGGTAGGACGAGCAACGACGTTGGCCGCTTGTTGGGTCCATAAAACACCGCTTAGCTTTTTTAGCCTTCACCACCCTCCTCATTCCACAATTCATCCGGTGGTTTTAACCCTGTTAAGCTGTTTCACGTCTTTTTCATCTTTTTTCACTCTTCCCGCGTACGTCTATTTCAATTCCCTATTCCGTATCGGCCTGTCCCATATTGGTTGATATGGGAAATGAAAACAAAAAAAAAATCTACAACAAAAGTAATTGAGTCAACTCGACTCATAAATATACTCTTCAACTATTTTTAATTTTTATTTCCTTGCTATACGGAATTATTCCTATTTATATCACCTCTATTTATCACATTAATTTTATCTTCCGCCAATAATATCGAAGAGAATGAATTTAAGTGTTTAAATCCTTTGATTTATACGAAAAAACTCAGATCATTACATCGATTTATTATGAATTGAATTAATATGATATTCAGAGATCGTTTTAAAAGAAAAAAAATATATCTGTATCATTATTAACACAATGTAGAATAATTAAGATTAAATTCTGTAAATGGAATCCGAAATCTACGATGAAATGTCATGAGATGAGATTAATGGTCGAATGAATTAAGCGGAAAGTTCGCTATCCATTTATGAGGCTAGGCAACTAATCCGCGTTGTGCATTAAAAGTTAAACAGGCTTGGCGAAAGCCTATATACACACCCGCCCACGTTTCTGCGTCCTACCAACATTAGATTTCATGAGTTTCTACGTACGTGCGAGCAGTGCTCAAGTTAGATACCAACATCAGATGTGCGTTTCAACTCACGGAAAATTACGTTAACATTTACGCTGTCTTCTACTCTATATATTAGTAAACTGTATTTTATGGTATATTCTCTGGTAGAGTCCATCCTCCACTTCCTCTATCTGTATTCCACTTTCAACTTATGGCCTCTCTAAATACACATTCAGACATGTTCATACATACAAACTCTTAGTTTAGACTACCTGACCATCCTCTAGCCATGAGGCTCACCACCGACATCTCCACGGTTACCACAAAGTGGAGAAAAAATTCGCAATCCTCAACTTATATTTCCACGAAAATAAACCGTACTTGCGGATAACCAAGATAGCTATTTTATTTATTTTAAATTATTTACAAAAATTTTATTTAATTAGTAAGGCTTTCGAAATATTTTCATGTAATGTATAAAAATTAACATTGATATTATATGATCATTAATAATTTATTACATATTATTTGTTTATAATAGTAGTAAAATATCAAAATGACAGGGTGAGATCAGGTCAATGAACGAAAAATCTCGACCTGATATCACCCTGGCTCGTGTGTACTCAGGCTGACATCAGGTCGAAAAATTCTATTTTAACTATATGCTCACCAGGATGAAATCCTGACTTAAATTTTATTGCTACAGATCGACATCAGGACAATTTTTCGACTCGGATGATTAACTCATCTGTCGCCTCTCTTTCAAATAAAAAAACTTCACTAAAATTAAATAACAATATGTAAATTCATATTTCAAATATATTCGAATTGTCATTGTTTAAAGGTCAGCCCTGGAATTATGAAGTGGAAGTTTCAGAAATTTTTCACCCTCATCAAATGTCCTGTAAAATTTCAAACTGGAGGGCTATATTAGGATTTGAGAATGGTTGATTCTTCGAATCGTCTGGTCGACAGTACAAAAGGTGAGAGAAGAAATAAATAATACTTCGATTCGCAAGAATACTCATTAATAAATGTGTCAATAAATCTAAAAGACCGAAAACAACAACAGAAGTTCGATGCGAGGAGTGTAAAAAAGTGTAAGACATGTTTAATAATTATTTGAAGATTGTACGTTGATGATTCCAATACTGGTATATCTATACACTGGTGATGGTAGTGGTGTTGGTAGTAGTACCTACTATAATAGTGAGTGTTGGAAGAGACGGTTATATATCCGATGGTGCCGCCATCTTGCTTCGCCTCACTACTTATAATTATTGATGTGGCCCAAACTTTATATAAACTCGAAACTCGTCTCCCTGGCACCGTCAGTTCGATCGTCGTATGTCCTCCCACCAAGCCTATCTATATTTTCCTTGCCCTCACCTCTCTCCACCCGCTTTTAGACTCATCCTTTTCTACTATCCCTGTCGTCTCGTGAAGCTCTCATGTATACTACCCTTCTTTACGGCCAACCCGCGCAGCAAGAGGAAATTGTTGGAGTTTTCAAAGTCTGACATGCAGGATATTATGAATATAGGGAGGAGTAGGAAAATACGAAATGATGGTTTGATGTGGAGGGGTGAGTAGAGAAAATTTGCGAAGGATGATGTGGAGAGATTGTATATATACACTGCACCTCCTTAGTCGAAGCATAGCCTTCACAAAAACTACCCAACTCAAATTAATACATATACTGCTCCATCTATTTATTGTATACATGCGTAAATATTCGCACCCCGTACAGTTTTCTCAAACCATTCATTATACCTATTATTGTCTAGCTTAAATTATATTACATATGTATGCAGCCAATGACCGATTGACTTTGCAAACACACACACAAACACAGCTTTTCTACTTTCTTCTTACTGACACAAGCTTATATGAGCACAAAACACCTCATTATCAGCTTTGTAAATTATTGGCAATACTATATACCCATGATAAATAATTCTTCTTTCAAAGATTCGAAATACGACTAAGGTACCCAAAGGTAATATTATGTCCTACTTCGATGCTTATAGAAACTCTTTGAACCTCATATGATACTCCTAACTCCTACGAGCTCCTTCTTCGCGCCTGCAAGTGGACGAAATCCAAATTTCTGCCACCTTACAAGAGTAAAAGAGGATCTAAATTACATTGTATGTATGTAAACGTCTACTGTAAAAATGTAGCATGAAAGTAGGGCGTAAATTTCGACTCGGGAAGGCCTGTCGGATAATAATGCCTAAATGATACAAATGATTAATTTTTTGTTTGTTTATAATAAAAATTATAATTTATCATCTACATTTTATAAAAAATGTATTCAAATTACGATTAATATTAAAACTTAATGATTAATTTGAACCTTTTTCATATTATTGTAAATATCCCTTAGGTAGGCCTTATTACCCGTACGTACCTTATATACTTTTTTTTACAAGGAATAAAATTTTTATTAACGAAAATCAAAATATTTTTGATGCAAAGATATTACTAAATATAATTTATGCAGTTAATATGCAGTTGCAGTCTATCGTGGACGATTTTGTCATAAGGGATAGTAACTTAAAGGATGGTGGAGCAGTACATGCATGCATGTAGATGTATAAAATATATATATATACATATGTATATAGACGTGTGTATAGTTGAGTAGAAGTATAAGCTTTCCCCTTGCAAATGAGGTAATATATATACAAAAGCTAATACGGCCAAAAGTTGGCAACTTGGATGAGTCTCGTCCCATTCCTCCACGTCTCGTTCCCTTGAAACTCCTACCACCCACCTTTATATACATGCTATGTACATATCTATGTATATATATGGCAACAACTTCAACCATCTCCGTGGACTATGTACCGTATTCTAAATATTTCAAACGTTACTCGACGATGTCACAAGAGAGTTAAAGAATTTTAGTCCTCTAATATAAACTAATTTGTTATGAAATAGTGAATGACTAAAAAAATTCATTATATTTTTTTTTTCCAAATATTTTATATCAACTGATTGTCAATTACTTTATTTGCAGATTAATGTTGACGTTGGTGAACGGCTAAATAGCATATATGGAAACAATTACACAACATTATGTCACAAGCATCATTAAGTTGGGATAAAAATTAAATCTAAACATCACCACAAAGCTCTTCAAGAAATTTCAAAATTATCATCAAGACGTTGAAATTTATTTTTCCAAAGGTAAACTGATGAATATATATTAATGAAATAATTAAGAAATTATATGTTCAATTTGAAACTTATTACATTACTGTATACTTGATCAATTGAACTTGTTCATATATATTTTTTTTTTTTTACAGGATCTACAGAAGATGTCATCAGGTATACGAAGTTGGAATAGACAAACAACGAATGGTTTTGCCACATAATATCGGTTCTTCTGTCGCATTCGAACAATGTTGCGCTGCAGATGCTTCTATATATGTGCATGAGTGTGTGTGTGTGTGTGAATATCTGGGGGCTTTCTCGCGATTTCGCGGACTCGGTATAGTTATTGCTTCGTTTGGGATACGAAAAGGAATAGAGAAGGAGAATATAATCTACCTTGTTTGAAGAGAACTGGCACCGACTGCAAGTTAGAACAAACTCTCTGTGTATACTCTCTAGAAACGTCGTATTCACCTCTTATATATACATCATATCCTTCTACAATCCATTCGGGAGTCCCTCTTACTCTCGCTTTCATGTATTCCATTCTGTGTATGCTCTGCTTCGTGTAATAACATCAGGCTCCATATAAAATCTAAAATCCCTGTATACATGAAAAGCTTTTTATATGTAAAACCTACAATAGCAATTCTCAAAGTTTACAACTTGAATCATTTTATAAATATTTTTTATATTATTATTTACTAACGCTAATAACATTTTATTCATTGTAAATATACAGAAACGATAATTAGAGCGATTGCAGAAAATTAAATTCTAATAGCGAATTCGCTTAATTATTTGAACCAAATTAAAAATAAAAAAAAATTACTGTAAATGAAATTCAATTGTAAATAAAAATTATAATTTTATATTATTTCAGTTGGTTTTTATTCATTATTTTTTTTTTACCTCTCAAATTCTAAACTATGTAATTTCGAGAACTGCTGAGTTTGGAAGCCCCAAAGGATGTTGAAATAAGGCAAGGGGGATGGTAAAGGAGAAACTTGAAGGTGGTTGCGTCGACTCATGAATATTCATTTCTTGCCAGTTTCTTATGGGCCGCCGGCAAACGGCATGGGTGAACGTAGAAGAAGTGACGCAGAGGAGCAAGGAAGGGTGAGAAGAACACCCCTGCGAGCTTGATACGAAGAGGTGGTTTGAACACAAAGGGGATAGGGTGTACTTTTAAGCGCAAGTGGGAGTGGGGGATTTGGATCAATGCCGAAACCACGCCCTCATACGTCTTACATCCTATCTCCTTTCCTCTTTACGAACCTTTCCTTTGCTTTTCCACCTCTTCGAGCCTCCAACTCTTCCATCGTCTTACCATATATCGTATATAGCTTTGCACACCAACCCCCGTAATACGAAAATTATAACCCGTTACAAAATGAAGCGAGTGCAACACAAATAGTAATATAATTATTTTTTCAAGTCAAATCAGTTCTTCATTGTAAATTTTTTTCACAATAAAATTCTGTTAGTAAATAATTATTATATATATTATGTCAATAAGGATAAATATATTCAACGCTGTGAATATATGATTTCATGAAGCAAAATTTCATTATACATGAAAACTATTCTATTAAATTAGTGAATATATAAAAAGTTTTTTTTTTTTCTTTCACTTCAACTTTTTATAAAGTATTATTTTAACATACATCAGCAAATGAATTTCCGAGACAACCGACAGGTTTCGAACCCTCATAGTTTGGGCATATCTCACCGTTAAAGAGAGCTATTTCTCATCTCGTCTTCATTTAGACTCAAGACTTCATCACATTTAACATGAGAAATTCTCGTATGTGTATGTACCTATACTCATCTCTCACACTTTGTATTCAGTCTTCAGATATGTACTCTCATCGTCTTTGCCACCAAATGCCCGAGGCTGTTCTTTATCATAACTCATCCCTCACGTGGGTACAGTGAAGGAAGCCTGGCTTGAAACTGCTAATTATCATTCTGCAGAGTATTTTATAAACTCAAGTATTACATGAAGACAATAAGAAAAAAAAATTCATTTAAATAAAAAAAATATGTGGATATAGAATAAATTAATTGTACAGATTCATTTGTCGTTTGTGGATGTTTCTATAATGTTAGCTATAACCAATAGTTCACCAGATAGGAAGAGGTCAATCGTAACTCGGTCAATCGGTCGAGTATTAATCTACTCAAATGGTCAATGTCTCGAGTTGTGAAAGCAGTTTCAGTTTGGTTATAGATCAATAGCTATGAAGGCACATCGACCCCATCATCACCAAGGATACGATATCAAGGTCGCAAATGGTATTTGCATAACTATTTATGTAAAATCGATATATCGCATACATATAATTGATGGGAATTTGTTACAATGCTAAAAATTAATTTCCTTGATTCAAATGAACAATTGATAATTTTAGAAAATTAAATTTATATAGAAGAATAATGATTTTGCTCACATAAAATCATAATAATACTCATTAAATCTGTGAAAAAATGCCACAATTATTTATAATAAAAAAAAAAAACATTTTCTTAAAGTTTTTAATTTTCATAAGAAAATTTTTCAATATGGATTATATGAATTTTTTAAAATAAAAAACATCTTATATCCAATAAAAGTAACATCTTTTGTTTTTACTGGACACTCGAAATGCTTTGTTTGAATTTAATAGTTCTGAAATAGTCTGCATAGGGGACAGCACTGAACGCAACTCACTTAATTCTCTATACTGCCGTGATAGATAACTATGGCGTTCAAGTATAAACGTTTAGAGACAGAGGCGCTCAAGGGTATAGCAAAATATTATATGCGATATAGGTTCGTTACCTGCTGTAGGTCATCTAATAACTGCGTATGGTAACTCGTGCAAAATGTCAAAATGTATTTATCATACATCAATGATACTATTCTTGCCATCATACTTACTACTATAATCAAATCAGCACTATTTTTTCAACTACAATATATATACGAGCATATTATAAATTCAAATCTACTGATACGTAAATGAAAACTCACGAATTTAATAATCTCATCATAGCACTATAAAAATATAATCGTTAAATTCTTCGTTTTCCAACGAATAATTAAATTATCAATCAACTATATAATATTATTAATTATTATATATCGAGCATAACGATATATAAGCATAGGAGTATAACGATCACTTGTAGTCTGCGTAAAACAGCCCTCAGAAATATAATTAATATTAATCCCACCCCTCACGAGGTATATAGTGTGTGTATAATATTCGCCACATGCGTCTTTCATCGCACTACCACTAACATCCCAATGCCTTTCCTTGTAAAATCTAATATCTGAGGAAGTGGCTGGGCTCTCTATCGCCTTGGAAAATCCACCCACCATGTACGCCACCATTCTACAGGAATGAGGCTGGGTGGGCTGATAAAGAAGCACCGTTGGGACCTAGCGTTGACGTAGTAAAGATGCGAGGTAGAGGAATTGGAGAAAGGAGGAAGAGTGCAATCGCGTTTATATAGAATAGAGGTGGAAAATCCTAGGCGCAACCTGCGCTTTGTGCAACAGAATATAGTATACATGTTGAAGCCAAGGAGATAAAAGGGGAATGGTTTCCAGCGAGACGTGGTTGAGAAAGGAGAAGTGAAGGTAGGAAATGGAAAATGAAAGCCGCAGTGGCAAGGGAGAAAGATGGAAACATAGATATAGGAAGGGAGAGAAAAGCCTGTTTTCCCGGGACTTCTCGAGGGGCGGTGTCAAGACGTTACTGCTCCGCCAATCCACGACGAGTACGAGTAACTAACGACGCGGTGATTCGTCCGTTGGTCTTTCTTAAAGCCGTGCCCACACTTGGGAAAAATCAGTGGAAAAGTCCTGTAGCACAAGGGTATACAGAACGGCCATTGGCCCGCGACTCTATGCGCTTGCCACGTCGTTTCCTCCAACAATTTTCTTGACTTTTTCATCCCCATATCCTTCGTTCTCTCAACATTAAATTCGGTTATATATATTGCACGTGTACAACTTGGAGGGGCTAAAGGATGCGCTATGTCGTGGAAGAAATCGATAAGACGCGAGTGGCGCGGTAAAACTCTTTACATACAATGTTATTTTATTTTTATTTACTTTATGAATAAGGTAAGTTATTTGTATATAATGGAATAAAATCAAAAAATTATTTTACATAATTATTTTATAACAAAGACCAAATTTTTATAGAAAAAACTATTTTATAAAAATTTTTTTTACTCAAATGGAAGATTGTCTTCTTATAATATGGGTTAAGACTAGAAAAAAGTCAGTTTAACTATCATATAAAAGATAGTAAAAAAATTGGATTTTACATCTTATTCATAAATAAAATACAAATAATAAATGGAGTTAGTTTAAACGTTTATATATTCATCGAGAAACGTCTTATTATTGACGACTATTTCCACTAGTTAAGTTTGAATCCTCGAAACTTTGAATAGCTGTTATAGCTCAAAGACCCCTGCGCGCCTTGATTATCGCCGTACCATTGAGTTAGGTATTCGTACGTTTGGAGCAGTTGCAAGCAGGAGAACACGCTGAAGTTCTTTTAAATGGTAATCACAGTTCGAATGTATATATATATATATATATATATATGTGTGGGGTGGATGCAAGGGTGGTGTATATATATATACCTACTCTCGAAGCCTCAGGATTGAAGGAGTATGTAGAGCGCAAAGGAACCTGCAGAGAGTATGAATGCAAATAGTATATATGATAATGTACGAGCACATATAGCAATGCAACGTAGGCGGTTGCAATCTCATGCGACACAGAATGCAAGATGGAGAATGAGATAAAGAGAGAGGAAAGGAGACTTTCGTGATACATTAATGTCAATTTCCATCTGAGCTCTCTGTGAAACTTACTTCCAGTCCAAGTTGTGCAACCACCATCGCATTGGTACCTCAGGAGACGTTTTCGCTCGCATTATTAATGTTACGGGACACGTGAACGCGACGAATACATAATATATCTATAGAGAAGAACCATACTGCGAGATGCAACAAAACTATATGTATATATGTATGGAGAATATAGTGAAGAACAGTGATGATGAGCGTCGCGCTATAGACGATGAGACAATTAGTGGGGAAGAGAATGTTGACACTGTTTACGTTCTCTATGTATATACATATGTGGATGGTTTGAATAGAACGCGAGAAATTTAAGTACATTATATAGAATGCCCCCCGGCACCACCCACTTCATCATCTTGTCACATGGCTGACTCAATAATTATCTAATTTAATCCATTTAATGATTTAGTGAAATTATTTTATGAACTTTGAATTAAAATATAAATACTTGTCTTAATTATAGAACAAAGTTTGAAAATGAAAAGCAAAGTGCAAATTCGCACGAAATATTTATAGTTTTAGGCAGAAAATATACACTTCAGATTGTAAAAATACGTGTGGTTATTTCTGTTCAGACGGCGGAAACCCGACTCAATCAAGGGAAACATTTTCACAAGTGGTGACTTTTGAAATATAGCTCAAAAACTTATTTAATTTTCTCTCAATTTTTCACCTAAAAATTCCGTTGTTAAATATAAGTCACTAAAATGTATCCAAGTATTATTATAAAAAATAATTTTATATTCAATTTGTTAATTAAAATTTGCATATTATTTCACAGTATTATTGTTCAGAAACTCGTAAGTAATTTTAGAAACAGGTATTATATATAAGAAAGACGAGTATAATTCTGACGCGTCAAGTATCTTTATTCATATATATTCATAGCATTATTGCAATTTATAATTTCAGTGAGAAAATCATCGGGAAGTAAATCTCACAAAGAATGTACACCTGGCGGCCATTTTGCTGTGATGCAAAACCCGAAAAAACAGTGACAAAACCAGGTTTAAACAAGTACAATCTAATTTCAATCTTTATTTATATATGTTACGATCAAATTCTTGTACTGACTCTTCCAGTTTCACATATATAAATATACGTATACATTATATTATTGTCCCACGAGATATACACGAACAGGTTCTTCTACCGACTGACCAGTGGTCACTGTGGATCAAAATTATGCAAAAGCATTTAAAAATTCCGGTTCTCAAGTTTAATAATAGAACAATAATATAATACACAACTATACTATATATACTCATCAATCCAAAACAAGTATTTACAGAGTATACTGAATAAAAAATATGTTACATCTCAAGAACCTGAATATGTTGCGCTCATTCAACCAACTAAATAATTATATAGCGGATAGAATTTTGTAAAATCAACTTTAAATTGTTTGATCCTTAATAAATTCTTATCTTTCATTGTACATTGAAATTCTCAGAATAATATTTATCTCAAAGCATACAAACTACCACCAATCATAAACACTGTATATATATAATTTATAACAAATTTTAAACTAATTTTTTTTCTAACTTAAAAATAACTTTTATTTTCTCCCTCATACTAAAACTTAAATTTGATAACCTGAATAGTGGTAACATTAGGATTGCCATCGCTAACCTTTCAGCACGATGGTGCGCTAATAAAACGGATCTTATATAGTGGAAGACGCCATTTTGAATAATATGGACCAATCGCAGCTTGCGTATGGTGAAGAGGCATCTTGGAGGGTGGCTATAAGGGGGTGGTAAGCACTACGCCCGGGAGCTTCTAGTACAAACTACCCTTATATTATACTGCCTCGCCTTCCACCCTCAATGTCCCCGCGCGACTCGTTCCAACTCCATCCCCCAACCCCTTTTTCCTTCTCTAGCCACTCATCCCTTCGAAACGCAGTTCGGTGACTCTCTCTCGTCTACCTTCTTTATCCGTATATAACCCCTCGTTCACTATGGCATATAACGTTCCATTGCTAGACACCCCAGAAACCAACATCCCTAAAGAGATACGTGATGCCAAAATACGCGGGAGAATGATGGAAAGACGGGGAGGAAGCCTGAGAGAGTGCAAGAGACTGCTAAAACATTTTCCATTAGCGTATACGCTGCGGGTCTTCGTTCAATCGTAAGGAAGGTAAATCGACGGTGGATTCTATTCACCACACACTCTCACGTTCACGAACAAGCACCCGCGCTTCACTTTATAGTTTCGTATAACCAAACCTGTGCAAATATTTCAAGGCGTTGAGAAAATTCAATTTTCAGATGAATAATTTCTGATGCCCTCGTTGCAATATATCAAAGACGATAAATCTAATTTCAAATAAGAAAATTTGTACTCGCGCATATTTTTATTCCCAAATATATGGATATTGATAACAGAGTTTTGATGTATTTAACATAATTTTCAATTACTTATACAGCTTTTTATTAATTTATATTTTATCCAAGACGTCCTTTATCTTCATCTATTTTAATTAATTTAATTCGATCTGACGTGCATGCGATGTAGTTGGTGTCTAGAAGGATTTCACCCTTAGGCAAATGTATTAACAAAAGCCTTGAGGATGATGGTGGTTGGTGAGGTGGCATGGGTTGAAACAAGAACGGATTGATGTCTTGAAGATTGCTCTAAGGCGAGAGAAGCCTCCCTTTTACCGTTCCCGTCATATTCCCTTCCTAGTTTCTATCCCAATTCAAAAGGGGGCGGCAGAAGATGCTATGGAACATCCAGTCATTTTCAAGGAAATCCCTTGTGTCTTGAAGAGGGTTCGCGTCGGTATCTTAAGACTTTGGCAAGACGCTGTGGGTATATGGTAACGGCTGACAAGCGACGTTAATGTATGTATGAGATCCGGTTAAAAGGAAATGGTATGGTTGTGATACTGGAAGGTTACGAGTGTCATAGGACAAGACAGATAGATGATAAAGTCGAAGGAAGAACGAGAATCACCGCGAGCATTTCATCCTCAATCGTATATTCGGGGTGCGCGGGTCACACAATTTCTAGATAATAACTACATATATATTCATACATATATATATATATATATATATATATATATATATATATATAATATATATTACTTACCTTTCATAAGTCATGTTACTATACGTGATGTCTTGGGTGCTTTGGAATCCATCGTCAGTGCAGTGTATAGTCCTTGGCAATTCCCTTACCATTGCTAACTTGGTATATATGCGCTTAGAATATAAGACAAGTCTTTATGTACATATATATGAAGGCACGTAGACAGCCAACGTCATCTTGGGTTTTAGATTATTACAGTGGTTCATGCTTATTATTATGAATAGAATATTGTACGGAATACAATTTGTATAAAATTTCTCGTAATTTGTATAATATATTCGTAAACAAATTAAAATTTCGTTCATTTGTTTAATATCGGGGTTATAATGTATACTTCAAGTACAGAATATATCCGAGGGAATAATTATTTAGAGCATATATATAGATTGGAAAAATATTTTCTTCATGAAATATGCACCCGAGAAATAAATTATAGTGAGAAGTAAAAAATAAAGTGTGAGCATGACTTTTCTGGCATCGATGTCTCCAAAATTATAAAGAAATCAATGAAAAAAATTACCGTCGTATGAATATCAAAATAAAAATATATATTACATATAAGTTGTCGTCCATTCTGTTTTTTTCACGCACAAATAAATATGTGGGATAAATGTGGATATTTAAATATTGAAAGTAAGATATATGGCGAAAAATTCGTTACTCACCCCTCACAATTGACAACCGCCGGCGACGGGGAAGTGATTGGAAAACATCTGGATATGTGTATTCTAGCAAAGGAGAAAAATACATATATTATATAGTAAAGTCGAAAGGACAACAAACAACGGTGCGGCTATCGCTGCGGTCGATGGAGAAGTTAGGAGTATATATATTTATAAGGTTAATAAACTCGAATTGAATCGGGCTCAATTTGATATATTTTGCTTAAATAATTCATACTTGTAAACATAAACAATATATAATCAACTTCTAATTAATAAATAAACATTCTCACTGTATATATGTGTTTTGTAAAATAGATTGTATGAAAACAATAATCAAGAACAAAAAATAATTTTGAATTAAATAATTTTTCTTATTATATTAAATTTTAATAAACAGGTTAAATTGAGTATGCAATTTATAAGATGAAAAATCAACGGATGTTCAACGAAACGACATTCTCAAAGTTCAGACGAGACACCCGCCTTTATTATCGAGCAAAAGAGCTTTCGGAATAACACATATATGTGTAAATGGTTATGTGAATGTGTGTGTGTGTGCAAGGGCGAGGATGAGAAAGGAAGAGAGAGAATGAAAATGAGAGGCAATAGAGGATGGATAGAATTTCCTTGCCCGTACGTATCTCCACAAAAGCTGTGGGGTCTCTGCGCGAAGCTCGCTCTCCTTTGACAATTTCCATCTTAGGAGACTATAAGAGACGTTGCTCGCGCTTGCCGCTACTATAACATGGCGGTTCAATTTAGATAATTAATGATATGGGACATTGGAAGGATGGGCAGGATAGTTGAGCAAGATGGTAAAGCACATCATATAGAGAGTGTAAGAGGAAGGTGTATAAGTTGAATGTGTTTGAGAATGTCTCCTAAGGCACGTAAGAGCAAAAGAGATGACTGAAAACAGTATAACCCACCCTCAATTTTGTGATCTCTCTTTCACCGCCCACATCTCCTTTGTGTCTTTCACTTCTCTCATCTCATATTCCACAAAATCTATATATGAATGCGACTAGTTTATATATATACCATTTACATGTATATGTATATATATATCTTCACGAAACGGAGATGATCTATACACTAAACGTGGGTGATTCTTAACGAGTCCACTACCACAATCCCCTTAATGAATATATGCAATATAAGATATCAAGTTATTTTATCTCGTGAAATATTTATGACAGAATAGATGCAGAAACAAAGTTTTTAGAGAAATATATATAATGTAAGATGAAAAGGAGGTAGGGATATGCCAAGTTAACTTGACTTGTGAAATTGAATTTAATCTCGAGATGAATATTAAATCGAACAAACTCTTGTCTGACGTTAACCATCCTTCGACCTGCCGCTCGCTAAACCACCGCTTCTACTCGCAATCTCTCACCACCAACCGTAATGTCAACAATTAACGACAAAGTTAATCACATGAAAAAAATAAGTTTGCACATATATAAAACGTCTAAAATTATATTCATGTATGTTTTTGAATAATTAATTACTAATAATTCCATACATATACAAAAATGATATTTAAAAATTACAAGTTCACTCAATTCAGGTACACTCTATTGTAAATTCACGAATAATCAATTTTTTATACATTGATCTAATATCAACAAAATATATTCGCATATACTGCAACGATTTTCAGTGAATATTCGCAATTCTAAGGCATTCCAATGTATTTAACATTACTCGAGAACTACTTTCCGACAAATCTTTACATGAATATACAGGTATATATATGCCACACAACAATCATATAGTGTGAAACAAGTTTTTGTTAAGGCGGAAATACCTAATGACTTAATTGTAGACTTGTTACCTTTGAGATATATATGTAAATATGCTATGAGCCTTTGATTCTCTCTCAGGTGAATGTGTATGTATACATCCACGTGCGAAGAAACAATGACCATTGTCCATGTCATGTTGTAAAGTCAACTTAACAATAACAACGAAGTTTGTATACATGCATAGATGTCTTTTGTATATACATCTAAAAAATATATTTACAGCTCCACGTGGCAATGCAATTGAATGTCGTTGAACTTATTTTTTGTATATATACAAATTATGTAACAATACACTGCAACAACCTATGTAAATTTATTTTTATATAACCAAATATCCTTTTGTTTCAGTTGAAAGTATGTTAATTAGTAAAACGAATTATAAAATGTTGTGACCATAATAAAATTATGATAATAATCACCTGCAAAATTAATTTCAAAATATTTATTAAGTAAAAATTAATTTTAGAAATTCCGTAATTTGGTTTTTTTTATTGTCAATCATCACGAAAACACGTTCTGTGAGAAAAAAGTAATTTTATAACCGAGACGATACTATCACAGGGGACTTGTCTACATTTTATAATTCACCGGTCAGTGTGACAATGCAGTATATCTATATGTGCGCATGTGGTTTCAGTGTTGACCATTCGATTTGACGAGGAGGGCGCAACTTGCCGCTATATATGACCAGTCCTGTGGGAATCCAACAGTGTTCTACATTCCGTATTACACATAATGCATACCGGAAAGTGAATCTGCTTTCACCTCTCTCACGATTTACTTATACTTATTATTTAACTCACCTTAATCTTGTTTTACTTCTTCTACTTCTCCTTTTATTTTATAATTTTTTCTATACGTGTACTAACATTTTCACTGCTGTATTTAAATAGGGGTAAGACACTATACACGAATGACCGGTCCATACATGTCTTCAAGCGACAGGTTTTATTACTTTTGATAAAAGTATTTCGATCGAGACATGAAATAAAATGTTACCAATGTTCAGTTGCATTTTGACTATTAAAGATCAAAGTTACTGCGTCGGAAACTAAATTATATCATACAATTTAATATTTCTTTTTTTTTTTATTCATGTAAAAGTGTTGTACAAATATATTGTATAATTGTTTCGGTTATTTATTCTAAATTATTTCATGGCCGCAAATAAATTCGGAACATATAATTGTAGGAAAGAAAGATAATCTTTTTAGCAGAGGTGCCGCATTCTATCGTGCCAGAGCTTTTAATTATTTTGTGCTTACCTCCGGCGCCTGCATACACGTGACATTCGAAGGGATGTGGTGAATAAATACGCAGAACATTTAAAAAGTGCTCACAGCTTTATTCTCTGCCTTTCGGCTCATCGCCGTTTCCCCAATCATATACCCTCTTCTCGTTCTCTCCTTGTAACCCTCACCTAACACCTCAACGTTGTGAACGGTGCCAGAGCAAGCAACCCCAAAAGCACCCCCGCACACTTAAGGGATGGAGATATATCTGTTCAATGTATACACGTGAAAACTCACGTGGTCCGCGTAAAAACCCACGTTTGAAATTGAGTCCAATTACGTCCAGTGAATTTATCCCTTTTAATTTGCTCCGCGTTTCCCTGCGTAGGATTATACTTTATATATCCATTATATTGACCATGTAAAAATTCTTTTATGATTACTATAAAGAAATTAATCCTTCCAATTAATTTATTTTCAGAATAATTATTTTTTTTTGAAGTGAAAACTTCTTTAGCATCGTTGTGATTTGAAACTCGATGAAACGAAAAAGCGACAGTAAAAAGAGACAGACACATAAGTTCATTTGTTTATTTATAATAAAATTCTTCATCACTACGATCATTACTGAAATCTACAATTATCCTTTTCCCGCAATTTTACATTCGTCTCATTATTTTGAAGCCCAAATTTTTGAAGGTTTCACTTCTACCACGTGTGTTTTATCACACGGGATTTTTTTGTTTTTTTTTCAAATCTAATTGTTTCTTGTGAATTGTGTATTATGAATTTATCAGTAAATTTACGAGAAAAAATATTGCATATGTAAGTTGAAACTGCGTTAAGATGAATAAAATTTTGGTAATTTATGTGCTATATGTGCGTTCGTCGCACACGCAAACAGAGTGGCTTTCTCAAATATATGGAAATTTGGTAAGCGCGCCCGGTGTTCGTTGTCGAATCCAAGGGGTGGGTGTAAGCGAAGAGAATAAGGGAGGTCGAGTAGGTGCACCGGGAGGCCAAGTAATATAAATTCAAATCAGACCCTGTTTTCACACACAACAAACTTGGAGGAACTCGAATACCACGCACAGTCTCCAGTAGTAACTGCCTACCATCCCACCCTCCTGAGGTCTCATCCAACCAACTAACCACCAACACACATATTCCTCGTCTTGCCTTTTCCCATCTCTAAAGCTCCCTCATGTGCTTCTTCCGAAAGCCGTCTCTATGCACGAAACTAAGTATACCCAACACACTATATCCTCCCTTACTTCCAACATCTTAATGAAGATATGTGATGGGGGCGTGAGAATGGTGCACTCTAACCATCCACGTTGCACGAACAATTTAACCTTCGGAACAGTTGGTGAACTTTTGAAATTTAATTAAATTAAAGAGATAAAATTTTCATAAATCATGAATTAATTCATTTAACATTTTTAATTTTAGGATGAAATTATGAAATTAATTATACAGCTTCTATTTATGTTGGACTATATTGTTAGTGATATAGCAATATAAGTTAAACCTTGCAATTTTCATAATTTTATAAAGTGTTTTTATAAGCCGTTCGACGATGAATTAAGAGCTGGACTCAAATACTAAAGTAAGATGGCATAAAAATGGCCTGGAGTTTCAAACTGTACGTCCCAATAATATAATAATATATACGTTAGCAAAAAAGAAAAATTCATCGATGATTTCACATTTTCCGATAAATAATTATTATTTTCAAAGAATGCAAGAAAAGTGCATTTTCTTTTATATATTTATGATGAAAAGTACGGAAGCAAAAGAAAGATTGAGTAAAATCATCTAAATGATGAAAAAATAATTTTATCCTTAATTGAGAAAATTATTTTAAAATATTTAATACATTAGTACTAATATTTTGATCTGAAAGGATCACTTTTATACATACTTAGATTATATAATCAGTTTCTCACAGTTTGCCACTCTTCCATACATCGTTGACGTCGTCACCAACAAACTGTGCATCAAAAGCAGGAGGTGAGTGGGTGTTAAACCTTTAACAAGGAATGTTTGTCATGAAATCACCCAAACAATTGGTCGAAAAGTCAAAATTCGAGTCACTCCTGACTCACAACGACTGTTTCTCGTAACATTGTATGCTGAAAACGTTACGACCAGTTTCTCGTGTCACATTGTCGTCGGAGTTTTAACGTGTTGTAGAGGAATGAGTAACATTTGGGGGTTCCACAAAGTAAAATGAACGAAAGGAAGAGAGATAGGGTGGTAATATGTACGTATATATATTAGTGAAAGAGAGAATAAATTGAGAATGAAGAAGATAGGAAATAGAAAGGGGAAAATGACGGCGGTGGCGACGACGTCGTCGACGAGGAAGCTGCGCCATTTCTGAGAGCCCTGTTTGGAAAACCCACCTCCAACCCAAAAGGTGGCTGTTGGGGTGGCATTCTAGACAGTCTAAGGTAGATTATATTATTTCTCCGCCTTCTGTTCTCTCTCATTCTCTTTCTCATGCTCGGCTTCGCTCTCAGACATTGCAACCCCTGGCAGTGGCAGCCCGCGCCATTTTGTGAATGTTAAATCATTTATTGATCCAAGAAGGTGGCAGTGCTCCGGTTCTCTACCACTCACACTCCTCTTATACTCTCTTCTCTCCATCTATACCACCCACATAAGTATATATGTATACATATATCCCGCGAGACCCGAGACTCCACTACAGCTTCTACCATTTTCAACCCCCCCGGCAACCTTTTCGCTCAGGAAACGACGCGCGGGAGACGTCTGAAGGGAGCTGTTGCAGAACCTTATTCCACCAACACGAATTTATATGACTAGAAACCCGGGCCATGTAAGGATGTAAGCAACCCGGTTCACATGCATATAAATGTGTGAGTGTGTGTGTATAGAGAGTGAAAGGTTAATATATATACGTAAATATAGTAAGCTAAAGTTGGATATAGAAAGGATAGAGAAATCCCACCCGCTTCAACGAGCAACCTATTCCCCTTTTCGTTGGAAATTCGAAGCTAAAACGAAGAGGGAATTTATGGGCTCGCGGTTCACCCTTCGAAGAGACTGCAGGATCCCTTTTCTCCAGAGTGAAAAGGGAAAACTATATGGTTTTCATTCTATATATATATATTTTGTATATAAAGTTAGAACGATGAGAAAATATATATATTTTAGTCACCATCCTTTTGGTTACTTGGATCTTTCTATGATGGTACGAAAATTAAGGGTGCAGTCAGAATATGAGGGCTCGCTTTGGAGTGTTTCACATTCGATCTGGATGTTGCAGGGTTTGGTTTATATAGTGAACATAATTTTTAGTAGGAAATGATAAGAAATATACGGTGGAAGGTATTGAAAAAAAAAATTGCGATAATAAATGAAATAGAATAAGATGAAAGAAAAAAAAAATAATAGAAGAACATCAATGTGTGAAAATATTGGAAAATTTCCAAATAGGAATATAGATGGTTCTAACTCAAAACATTTTTTGAAAGTGAATTATTTATGAATTCATAGCTGTATGTAAATAAACATATATGTCCTAGAATAAGTTGAAATTCCGTGGATTATTTGTTTTCTCAAATAATGTTTAATTTTGTTCTTTGATATTAATTTTTTCTCGTTAAACTACGATTTTTCCAATCATTATATAAGGACTGATTATATTCATGGTTTGATTATCTCGCTACTAAATAAGTGTATATATATATACGCTCCCTGATCTCATTACAACTTCAATCCTCTCTCCTACGTCCTTCATGTTTCTCCATCCTCCTCTTTAACTCACTGAGTTTGTTAATAGCGTTCTAATCGAGTTCGCGTCACTCGAAACTACATGCTCTCGATTTTCAGGTGAAATAAACCTAATAGAACTCGAATCTCCATCCGGAAAATTTCAGAAAATTGGTTGATCAATTATATTGACAACTGCAGTAGAGAAAAAAAAATTTTCTAAATGGATAAAAAAAAATGATGAAGCGTAAATGTACACCATACATATGGTTGATATATATATATATATATACCAAACTATATATATATATTCTCTGCAAACAAGGAAAAATCATAATTTTTCCCGCGCAGAATCGTAAAAATCCACTTGCTTGCGTATGTATGTATGTATGTATGTATGTATGTATGTATGTATGTATGTATGTATGTATATATATTTTTGTAACTATGTATGTATGTATCTGTGTGAATATATACATATATACGTATGGGATAAAATGCGCGACGGGGTAAGGGATGTGGTACACGAAAGGGTTGAAAAATAAAAGTGAGATCAGTGCGCCACGAGCTGTGGAAAAATTCACGTTAATTTAATAGCGTTGAATATTCATCTAAATTAATTTTAAACATGCATCCATAATCCACTAATATTCTTAAATTATAATAATTACTTAATTTCAGATACCGCGGTTATTTAATTCAAACATTTGTTTTTGTTGATTGATACCTACATCATTATATAGTAATAATTTAATTGCAATATACATTGAATATTAAACAATAATGAACGGAGAATTAGTAAAATTATTAAAGACGTTATGAATTAATAAAAAAGTGACAACTGATTATTAATTTATATTATTTTTTGTTTATCAATTGATAAGTGATTGTTGTGACTATGTTCCTATGGATATCATTTCTAATTGGATTAATATAATACGGAGCAATATGTTAGGTAATTATATAACATTGTAATATTAATATTATTAAACTGATAAAATTTAAATCACAAGGGAAAAAATAATTATCATTTTGTCTGTATATAAATAATTATCTGTGGGACAATTTTCAGAATAATATTACAATTATAATGTATAATATGCATATAATTGTGAACTATTTTCGTGGAATTCGAAGCACCCCCAATGGTGGTTTGTCGTAGTATAGCTCGCCACTTGAACACAACAAATCTCAGTACAAATGCCCCAAAAATTTCTGGCACGCAATTCAATCTTTCATATATCGCGATTATTTGTTTATAAATAATATTACAATCGACAATTTAAATTCAAATTCAATCCTATATGAATATATAAATGTTGTAAGATTTATTATTTCTTTTATTTATTGTATATGACAAGTTGTTAAGCCGTCGGGCGCAGAATGGAAATTTTGCTAGTACAGCAAAATGCAGAATTTCAATTTAGAAGTTCTCAGATGAAGGGTGCCCGCCATACTTTGGGTTGTAGGCCCCACCCCATTACACGAGGCCGCCTCCATAGATAGTGGTGAGAGCTCTCGAGGGGACGCCGAGAATGATATAGGGGCGGCAACCGCCATTTTGAATTAGCTGTGCTTAGAGTTTCCTTGAGGGTAAAATTTTTATGAGAACCTCTGTGTCTCATACACACACAACCATATATAAACGCATGTGATGTATTGCATGAAACACGATATAAACATCAAACTTATGGCTGAATCCGAAAACATTTTTTATCCATGGATGAAAAAATGCAAAATAATAATAATAATAATAATAATAATAATAATAAAATTTATTATTGTTATACAATATTGTTAATTTTTTTTTATTTTAAATAAAACCAAAAAAATAATTTTAGTATTATTATTATTATTATTATTATTATTATTATTATTATTATTATTATTATTATTATTATTATTATTATTTATTGTTATTTATTGTTATACAATATTGTTAATTGTTTTTTTATTTTAAATAAAACAAAAAAAAAAATTTTAATTATAATGTTGTTATTATTATTATTATTATTTGTTATTGTTATACAGTATTGTTAATTTTTTTTTATTTTAAATAAAACCAAAAAAAAAAAAATTTAATAATAATAATAATAATAATAATAATAATAATAATAATAATATTATTATTATTATTATTATTATTATTATTATTATTATTATTATTATTATTATTATTATTAATTGTTATTTATTGTTATACAATATTGTTAATTTTTTTTTTATTTTAAATAAAACCAAAAAAAAAAATTTTGCGAAGGTTTATATGACATTTAAAATGATTGGATTCCAATGTACCTTCGAGAGAAAATATTCCAAAATCGTCTAACGAAATGTTTGAATGACAGAAATATTATGGTATAAAGATCGAGGTAGTAATAGAATTTAAAGCTGTCATTTAATATGAAAAGTAAGTGGAAAAGCTAGTCGAGGTTAATGCACCTGAATATATAAATGCATTAATACAGATATATTACAAATAGATATTCGAGATATCATGAATGTGTAAATAAAATTTAAATCTACCATATATTTCAAATAAATTCAATATGAGGAAAATGAAAACTATTAAATTCATTCTATAATCACTAAAATCTATAAATATATATATTCATTGTATACTTACAATTTTGACGGATTATTAATATTGTACTAAATTATCAGACATTTTCAATTTTAATTAAAAGTTAACATGCTCGTTTTAATTTTAATAACGATGAATATGCATTTCCAATATGTCTTTTACATCTTAATTTATTATTATTATTATTATTATTATTATTATTATTATTATTATTATTATTATTTTGTGATACTGATAGTCGCACAATGCCAGTTTATTATTTTTTATGCATGTTTTCAAATTCTACCATCTTTTTCATAAGGTATTTAATAATATATTCCTCAATAGCATTTGGTGCACACCACTAAAGGTTGTATGGTGTTTGACATCTGAAGTGCACTAGGTGCACGTACTTAGCTAAAAAGATTACTCATATGAGAAAAAATAGAAAACCACACTATCTGCTCAATAGATATCACTAAAGAACGTTGGTAAATAATTCTGAACTCCATCGATAATAAAACGCACCGTTGAAATTAAGAAATTTGCATTTGAAAATTTTATCAGGGCGCCATCTGGCATCAAAAATTATTACCTAAATTTCAACGTATCCTGCCATCTGTGATGTAAAATAAAAACTAAAAAACAGAAATTATGAACTAATTTGCTAATCGCGACACACTATAATGGATGTTCAATCGACATCTTATTGAAATATGATATGACAAATTAACGATACGATTTTAAATTATATGGAAATATTTTTACTTCATCTCTGCTAATTAATTAAAATTTTCCACTAATTTACAGCCATCGATAAACATATTTAGCTCTCTCTATCTTTCTCTTCCTGCAATTATATATAATTCGTAGTGAATATATAAATCATGAGAAGTGATTCTAATTAAGTGTTCTGTTGATGTTATCACACCACACTCGACACACAATTTCCGACGAAATGGATTTAAATGTCATTCGATTTTTTTCAATCATTGTATTTTTAAATTTTTCTCCATTAGGAGAATCAGAGGGTACGTAAATACTGTAAATATTTCAAGGAAATTTTGTGAACATACATGTATTTTTTTATATACACGTATTCACAATTTAAATTATTGCATGATGTAGATGCAAAATATTGGGAAAATTTAGCCAGTGATGAGTTAAAAAAATCATTGTCATACAAGTGGAATGAAAATATAGCAAAAAATGTTATTGTATTTATTGGTGATGGTATGAGCATCGATACAATAACTGCTAGTAGAATTTATCGTGAAAATGAAACGAGTTATCTGGCATGGGAAAAGCTACCACACGTTGGTCTTCTCAAGGTTTGAAGCAAATTTTATAACATTATTGTACTTAAAAATATATAAAATAAATAATTATAGTTTATAAAATTACTATACCATACAGTAATATATCATTCACGGCAAATAGATGAGTGGTTATCTTCGGCATTGTTGAGACATTAATTTATTACTTTAACCTAATTTTCTCGTCATTTTTTGTTATCTTCACATTCTTGTTAAAAAATGACACAGACATACAACACAAACAAACGTGTTCCGGACTCAGCATCAACAGCGACAGCGCTATTTTGCGGCGTAAAAACGAACTACAATGTCGTCGGTGTCGATAAAAATGTTCAATTGAATGATTGCGCGGCAAGTTTGAATCCACAATTTCGAGTTTCATCAATAATTGATTGGGCCCAGCAAGCAAATAAAGACACAGGTAATATTTCTTCTAATATACATAAATTTAAATATTAAAAATGGCTTATACAAATATTCTTTCATTTTTTCAAGGATTTGTTACAACAACTAGAGTTACTCATGCAACACCAGCACCACTTTATGCTTCTTGTCCCAATAGATCATGGGAATGTGAAAATAAAATACCGAAAAATTTAAAAACTAAATGCAAAGATATAGCACGACAATTAATTGAAAATAAACCAGGAAAAAATATTAAAGTAATAATGGGCGGTGGTAGGCAAATGTTAGTATCAAATGTTACAGCTAGTAAATTTGACCCTATTGATAATTGGGCATGCTACAGTACTGATGGACGAAATTTAATTGAAGATTGGGCAAGCGATAAAAAGCACAGAATGAAATCACATAAAATTATTCAAAACAATGAAGAATTAGCCAATGTCAATCCTGATGATGTAGAATTTTTATTGGGGATTTTTGCCAATGGACATTTAAATATGGATTGGCAACGGGAAACTGGTCCAAAGGGTCAACCAAGTTTGGAAGACATGACTACCATGGCAATAAAAGTTTTAAGAAAATCACAAAACGGCTATTTACTCGTGGTAATTAAATATATGCTGAATATTATAAAATTTTTAAACAATATGATTATTTTTATTCATTTAATATTTAATGAGGTGGAAGGTGGACTGATAGATTTTGCCCATCATCGTGGTCATGCAGCTCAAGCATTGCGGGAAACAATTAGATTATCTGATGCTGTCAACGCCACATTGGCAATGGTTGACTTAGCCGATACTTTAATTATCGTTACCAGTGATCACTCACATTCAATGTCATTTAATGGATACGGTGATAGAAAAACTTCGATTCTCGGTAATGAAATTTCACAGTAATTGAAATTTAGACGAAAAATAAAATCCAAAAATTCATCGATGGTTTGTGAATTTTTTCTTATTTGTTATAGGAGTTGCACAAAATTCTAGAATTGATGGAATTCCTTTCACAACATTGTCTTACAGCACTGGTGGACCAAATAATATGGGATATAATGTGACATCAACTGGACAAGTTTTTAGAATTGATCCGTCATTATACGATACTGAGGATTTTAATTACAGTCAACAAGCAACTATCATCACAGATGAAGCTTATCATGGTGGTGGCGATGTTGCAATTTATGCAGCTGGTAATAATTATGACATAAAAAAAAATTTTATAGCCAAAGGAAGTTATTGATAATTTATTTACAAGTGGGATTTTTTTTTTAGGTCCATTTGCGCATTTGTTGCATACAACTCACGAACAGAATTACGTAGCACACGTTATTGGATATGCTGCAAAGATTGGACCATATGCCACAAGTGCTGCTACAGCAAGTTATCTCGGAAAAATACAATATCATTATCATTGGTGGCTATATTATTTAAATATAAAACATTTACTTATTTTCATCTTCACTTATCATTTCGTAATGAATTTTATAATTCCTAGTTGATCTTTGAATTATTTCGGCATCTTTTCGCAGTCGTACATGTAATTTTGTCCGATAGTTTATATTTTTCCATACTCAATGGACAATAGGTAATGAAATATTTAGAATACGATACATGCATGCATTCATACATACATGGAGAAAAGGCCTTTCGATTATTATGTATATTTACAAACATTTTCAAAGAATTTTATTTATTTTTCAGTCTTATTCTGCGCAGCATGTATAAAAACTAATGGACTAATATATAATATTTTATCGCAATTTTCATAACCACAATTGCATATGCTGGAGTTGCTTTATGCTTTTTACAGTTGAATATAACATTATAACTAATCGAGAAAAAAAAATGATACACGCATCATTTTCACTATTCTCTTTTCTATATATAACTTATTTTGACATTGAATTTTTTATCTCTCGCCATAATAATCAATCACAATTCTTAATCACAATTCAATTATCTAAATTGCTGTAAAATAAAGTGAGAAGGAAAAACAAGCAATTAAATAGCAATTAATCACGTTTTTTTTTTCTTTTCAAACTTTGATTTCAAAAATATCGAAATAACTTAACATTACATATTTGCCAACATCTTAATAATCATATTATCGTTATAAATATTGAAGAAACATTGTATGGTATAATGATAATTAAAAAAAAATGGGTGATAGAATAGAAAAATGGGGTAGTTTTCAAAATTAATATAAACAATAAAATAAAAATTTTGTATCTACTCAACTTTTCGTTTTCCACGTTTTTTCATATCATTAAACGAATCCTCACACAATAGTACTTTCATTATTATATAACCAAGGAATAATAATGAGCATACAAGAAAAACAAAGCCTGGTGGGAATTCCCCATTAAAAATAAGACTGATAATACCAATTAACTGTGCAATTAATATCACCATTGCAATATATACGGATATTATCATCAATATTGAACTTGGTTCCTGTTTTTCACGATGGAATTTATCAAATTTGTTAACACTTTGAGATACAATAGTTGATGTAACATCAGTATCCTTACTTTTTTTCATTTCCACATTATGACAAATTGACTTTTGATAAATTCTATCAAAGTTTGAGTGATAGCGTATTGTTTGACGTATATTACCATACAGTAAAAATATTTTCTCTGTTATTCGCGATATTATAAGACTCCAATTGAGTTTATTAGTATCATTGAATTTTGAATTACCCAATGAATACAATAAATATGGAAATAATCCGACATTTTGACAGCAATGACGTAATTTCTTCATTGATGAATTACCAAATATCAATGGTGTGCCGTTATTATTTCCATCTGCTGGAAAAAAAAAATTAATAAAATAAACAAATTTGATTGTCGCTCATTGTCTAACAATTTATTCAGTTGAATAAGCCAATTATTTATTTTTCTGATAAAATATTGAATACCTTTGAACAGATCGGAAACCCGACGTGCAAGTGTTGGCTTCACTGTTAGAAAACTGCGGCGATCCATGATGAAATAATTAAATTGAAGACAATCGACAGAGTAAATAAATAAATAAATATACAGTCCTTGCGAATTTATGAGTAGATAATATTTGTGCTCCTTTGGAAATATTCATTCAAGTCCACTAAAAAAGTTGAAAGGTTATCGTTGCTGAAACATAAATAAAAAATAAAAAATTGATAAAAATACATGTATAAATGTGGCAAAAAAAAATGAAAATAAAAAATATATACTCGCAACGTCTCGTTAAAGACTTTACGATAATGTGTGAAGCAATTTGCAATAATGTGTGAGAAAGATAATGTTTAAATTTTTCAACTGAGTAATACAGATCAATAAATCGTACATTTGTAAACCGTTCGCAGTGAATTTTCAAACTGGACTAAACCAACTGGATTTTGTAACTGATCAGAGTTTGCACCCATTTAAAAATACTTAGCCAGGCCACATGCATGCACTCATACACGTATAGACACATCAGGTCTTTGCAGCAATCACGGCTCACAAATGTGAACTAGCTTGGGTGAGCTTCGTGATTCTTGATAGCCTTTTGAACTTTCGCGATAATTATAAAAAAAAAAAATTTGCACGAATATACATAATCGAGATATGAAAAAATGGGAAATATAAAAAAAAATTATAATTAAATGATATTAAATTAAAAATTCAGGATGACAATTTTCTTTTACATCATTAGAAGAATAAATTTAATTTACATTATTTTGCGCATGAAAAAAAATCAAGATAACATTGTGCCAATGACAATGAATTCATTCAAAGCCATTATATTTTCATATCGTCTATCAAACATGTCAGTGTGCTATGAAATTTGTATTAATCAAACCTCATTACTTAATTTATACGATGACAATAATTTCCTTCGAAGTTTCTAGCATATAATATCTCTTTATATATATATATATCTATACTCACATTCAATATTATAGATTAATAAATATAACATAACATTCAATGTGATCATGTTGAAAAAAAATATAAATAAATATTTATTTTAAAAATACAAATAAATATTCTGGTTAATAAATAAACATATAAAAAAAAAATAATAAATAAAATAAACTGTAGACTTAATGTAAATTATTTATGCATTATTATTATTATTATTATTATTATTATTATTATTAAAGCTTAATAATTTTGGAAATTTTTAAGCTATTCATTTTTACTAAATATAATATGAAAAAAAAAAATTATATTGCGTAATAAAATATGTAAAGAAAATAAAGAAAAATTATTACCTTTTTCCTTGGGATTGCGAAAAGATTTTTTTTGAATTTCAATAAAATATCTCCACCATATAATTCACTGATTATCAGTTTTATTATTATTGCAGTTATAGTAAAGAAACATATTCAAGGTAATATTTATTCAAAGTTCAATGCTTTATTTTTTTTTTGTTTAAATATTATTCGAAGATGATAGAAAATTTCCATCGTGTATATTTCTCACACGCACACTTGTTCAAATATTACATTTGTTATTTTTTTTTTTCTTCCTTTACTTCTTCACTTTATTCAGGAATTTAGAAAAATACCATAAATGCAACGTGATAATTAGTGTAATGATTTATAATAAATCAATTTGATTTATTAACTTTTTTTGTGTTTCATATCATGTTATTTTTGTTTCAATGAAATAATAACTATCAAAAAACGATGAAATCCAGGTTGATATTCGTGTACTTGTGTATAAACTCCCTCGAAATCTAAACACAACTGATGCATTTATGACATTTTCATTTGTCGCATGGACTAAACCGGATTGTTGCAAGACTATCGACTGAAGCGACCTCATTCATGTGTGCTGTTTTGATGAATCAAATTGACATGATACTATAGTGGATAAAAATATAATTCAACGAGAATTCTGTTTTATTCCATCAATATCATTGGTTGATTCATCCCCAAACTCACCAATACCATCTCTTTAATACGTTATACAAAAATAAAAGGGCCATATAGTTATATTAAACACGACGTGATCACGTGTCGAAGACATGTTTTGCTTTCAAAGAATTAATCTTCTTCATTGCTGCATTATTTTATATCGATTCTTAATTATTTTTTTTTTTATTTCCATTGGTCAGCATGGAACTTTTCTCAACAACTAAAAGCATTAAATAAAATAAATCTTGTTCACATGCACAATAATGTGTGACACTGGGAGGTCTTACTCATACATAATGATAGTTTTTAAATTACACTCGATATATATAATCCACAGACATACCATTTTAGCAATTATTAATGATAAGACGATATTAATGATGAGATAAAACCAAAAAATTTCAGGAAATTCAAATTATGCTATTATTGCAATAATTAAATAGTATCATCCTATAATAACTTTTTTTTATTTCTTATTTTCAACGAATAGATTTTTTTAATTTGTGTATCTATATAATATTAATGTATATATATTTAGAGATATGTGGAGATCTAGTTGACTCTGATAAGAAACTTTCCTTGCCATTTATATAAACACCGGTAAAAAAATGTATTATTTTTAATAATTTTTAATCAACTTCTTATTTTCTTCTTTTAATTTTGTCAATTATTATTTCTTATATACATTCAACAATTAATATATATAATGTATATAAATTTATTCATACATATTGATATAAAATGAATAAAAATAAAAGCATAAACGTCTCATCGAAGCGTCTGCGAATGATAAATTAATACTCATGCATTTCATTTAATAATATAATATAACTGAAAAATAACTGAAAAATAACAGACCAAGAAAAAAATGAAGTAACATCTATTGATAATAAATATTTATTATTTATAACTCATACAATATAATGCATATAATAAATATGAATCGCGTCTACCGAATTTGAAAAGATTATTTAGATAGCCAGACGTGATCTGTCGCACGTCCACCGTCAATGACAATATATTATACAATATATGCATGCATATGTCTATGTATCCATCAGACGAACGATATTACACAATAATAATACGTTGATCCCACTCATTACTCCACTTGAATTACTCTCGTCAATGTCAAACACCAACTTATTACAGCATGTGTCGATATTTAAATTAACATTTTTATCCTTATTCATGTTTTAAATATGTGAATTGAAAAAAATTGTTTACGGTAACAATATTAACACAGAAATTAAAATGATAATATAATTGTAATATAAGGATGATTTTTAATTTTTTTTCATCAATCATATATTTTATTCATTATCTATTTATCTATATAATTCAGCGTATATTTTTCTTACGTATTTCACGGCCATGATGTATGTTCGTGAGCTTGAATTTTAATTTATATATAGTTTATATTTTACACTTTCATTGTTGTTTATCAATCGTTCAGTTTTTTTTTTTTGTATTGTTTATGTATTAATTGATAATTCCAATGGCACTATGTGTATACATGTGAACAAATTATATAGAGAGAGAGTCCAAAGGGTGTTGGGTCTAGACAGCTCTCATAACATCGTCTCTATTATCTACGTATTTAATCAATTCATATTGCTGAATACATATACACATTTATATTCATCCATACATTTATACTGACGTGTCTGTGAATACATTTTTCTTAAATAATCTTATCGAAAAATACTTTACGTTAACTTGAAATAAAATATATTGTATTGAATATTTATGATAATTAATGTTTTTTAACAAAGAAAAAAAAAATGTATCACCATAAATTCAAGATCCAATGAATGACCTTAAAACAAACAAATAAAAAATATTGATTTAACATAATAATAATTTCATTAGATTTATTTTTAACTTTTGTTAAATTGCTACAGCATAAATATTCAAAATGTTGATTTCTTCGGTCCATTATTAGTTTTATTTATCTCCTCAGATCTCATGCACGCACTTTCGTTTGTAAACATGCAAAAATCCAAGGTCGAATAAACTTACCTGCTGTGTGAAGCATAAACGTATATAATAAAATCGTATTATTATAAATCCAATAATTCCGGCAAAAGCCACACACACGCTGACAAGCATCTATACCTGAAATAATTAATTAAGAAGGAGGAAAAACGACAAAACGGATCAAATTTCAATACTTTTGTTTTTTTTTTTGTTTTCGATTGCTATAAATATCTTTTAATTTTTTTTTTTTCACTTTTTCAAAGCAAAAAAATCACAGCTACATTAAAGGTGTGGTTTTTTCATCATAATAATAGACAATTATAATAGATGATAGATAATAATTAATACACAATAATAATCATAAGAATAATAATATTAATAATAATAATAATAATAATAATAATAATAATAATAATAATAATAATAATAATAATAATAATAATGTAATAATTATGATGCTCGGATAAAATTATACAATAATTTTCCTCTCACATTTTCATCATACATGTATCCAAAAATTTTATTTTGATCCATTTAATTTTTTCCTCCTTTTATTTTCATTTCACTTATTTGTTTATTTTTTTCTACTATTTATTCAAATTTTATCATCTTTTATCATTTAATTTCATGTTTTTTTTTTTTTTTCATCATGATACTAATAACCATATGATTTATTTTTTTTTTTTATTTTTGTTTTATTTTATTAACATTAATGTATTTTTTTATATTTGTTTATGTGTATTTATATTTCGATATATTTGACATTATACTATATTCATTTATTTATTTTTTTATTTATTTATTTATACATGTATAAATCATTTTTTATTTATTTATTTTTTTATTTTTTTAACGATGAATCGTCATCATTGAAGAGGGAGAAAACATGTTTGTAATAATTATTTTAATTCTCCGTCTCATATCTTCTTATTTATATGACAATTGATTTCCTTTTATTTTTACAAACCGGTTTATATAAATTCCAAAAAAAGAAAATCTCCCGATAAATGTTTTACGAGTTAATCCATCACCCTCTCTTTTCCTTATAATTCCTATCATCATACTCTTATATGTTTCTCATGCGAATTGCAAAACATATACTTCTTCAACTCGTTTGTCTCGAGTTGACTTTTTTTAATTTCTACTCCTTTTTTTTTTGTCTTTTCACATTTTATGAACATACATATACATATCCAACACTCAAATATATCATACACACACATAGTCAAATCTCTCCCTCACGTAACAGTCTAAATAAATATTTGACAAAAGTATATACATACTCTGTCCATTAATTAATTTGCTCGCACTTTCCAATTTTTTTTTCCACCTTCTCTTGTTAATTTACACATCTTTTTGTAAACTTCTACCTACTTCCTCTCCTGATATACTGATATACGACATTACATATCACCTATTTATATATTTGTCGTATTCACAATTTCCTTTTTTTTTTTTTTTTTTTTTTTTTTTTTTTATGTTTCTAATAATATATATTTATTTGAATTGTGTTTACTCCCTCGTATGGCACTCATATGGCTTGCTGTATGACCTAGCCAAAGCAATAATAATATACCATTTTCACAGCTGTGTAACAAAGAAAATAAAAATTATCGATTTATGTATGTATCTACATATATTTATTGCTTTATTCAAGTCGGAAAAGCATGAAGAAAAAAATATAATGTGGATGAGAGCGAGATTGCAATAAATGGATATTATAGACAGCTCTTGTAATCCAGAAAAACCAAGGAGACCACCACATGACTATACTTGGCTCATTCAACTGATTCTCTTGTGTCTGTATCCACTTTTTTTATTATCTACTCATTTATTTTTTTACTATATAATTCGTCGTGTCTTTATCTTTCATTTAATGTCTCTTGAAAACAACAATCATGTATATGGATATTTCATCTCTGAGATTTGTTATATTTTTTAGCTGAGTCAAATCAATTTTTTTCATCTTGTTTCGATTTATTTATTTTCGAATTTAATTATTTTCGAAAATATTTGATAAATTGGCTAGGATGGATGACTATATTATTGTGTATATTATCTATATGGAATGGCTATATTCTAATTTGAAGTGGAAAATAAACTAATACATTATTTTTTATTTATGCATAATCAACATTAATTTTTCATTTGAATTTTTTTAATACGAATATTAATTTATATTCATGATGTTATTGTGTACATGGGCGAAGGTGATTTTTTTTAATATTGTACTAGGTATTATTCAGAAAAGTCCACTGTTATATATAATTGAATTAATCACATTCGTTTATTTATAATTTTCAAAATTTTAAACAATATCATGTGAGTTTGAGGTTTGTATGTAGATTTATTTTTTTTTTTTGATTTTGTTTTGAATATTATATATTTTTTTTTTTAAGGCACTTACATTCAAGTCCACAATTATTATCGATTCTTTTTATATTTTTTCTCCATTCAGTAATTTTTATATTTCTTTTTTTTCTTTTCATCCCATTTTTGGGTGCTATATTTTTTTGTTATGTCTCGTTTCATCAATTTTATTCCGAGCCTTAATGTAATTATTGTTTTTGCGTCATTTTATAAGTGTTGCTAAGGCACACGATCGTTTCCTAACAACAGAATGAAAATGTCAGCCATTATATATGGAAAAGGCCCTATAGGCACCTTGCTTTTGTATACATATCCATTTGTATATATGTCTTTATATATTCTTCTAATTTCTATGTGTATTTCACAGTTAAAAAATTCTATAAATTCTAC
>JAQQBS010001422.1:25606024-25618047 GCA_030347275.1 Microctonus aethiopoides | reverse complement strand
AAAAAAAAAAAAAAATTATAAATAAAAAAAAATATACTCAACATTGTCTTTTTGTAATTTTTATTATTTATTCTCTTTGTTTTTATCCTATAAAATATTAAGTGAAACGATATATTTCAAATATGAGTCGATGAGAATATTTTTTTCTCGGACGTATTTCTTTTTTTTATTTGTCTTTTAATTCTTATCATGTTGATTTGTTCGTTTATATTTGAGCATCACACAATTCCAGCGATAAAGACTATATAACTACTGTTCGCGCTTTCTGAATTATACAAATACATATACATAGTACATTTCATTTATTCATTAACTTTATATTTTGAAAAAAAAAAAAAAAAAACAAAAATTGCATTTTTGCTCCTTTCAATTTATTTAATATATATTCAAAGTATACTTTTGAACTACATTTATATTGTTGCTCAGTTTTTTATCCTCCCCCATTTTTATTTTTCATATTTTCGTATCTTTTTACTATTTATTAACATTCCTAAAATATTGTTTTCATAATTCTTTCATCCTCATCATCATATTTATTTTTTATTGTTTATATTGTTTTCCTATCCAAGTGTTCTTCTCAATACTGTTCATAAATACAATAATAAAACACAATTCACTGTATTTCAGACTTTGTCTGAAAATGAAAAAAAAAATTTTGATAAAATCACTTGACTTTACATATTTTTTTTTGTTTATTTTTCTATCTTTAGTACGACTATTCGACTGGGTTATGTTTTTCTCACATGCTCTCCATCCTTTCTACAAATCAAATCTCCCTATTCAATGTCTTTATTTATACAAAAAAATTTTTTTTCTTTATATTTTTAAAATTCGTCGAAAATCCTGAATAAAATTCAACCATCCATATGTCGATATTTATGCGCGGACATTTGTGCTAAGCCTAGTACTGCATATTGACATTGAAGGCAGTGATAGTGTGTTTGTTTACCCGAATGTTGACATTGTACAGCGCCACACGGTTGACTTGGTGTAAATTTTTGAAAACCTGCTGCTGCAATACTGTCAAGTTTTGCATGCTGACGTCGATGCGCCACAACTTTATTCGTATCAGTACAAACAAAATCGCACTTTAAACAATGGAAATGTGATGCTTTATTTTGCATCGATCCTAATGACGAGGTATAAGCACATTGTGCTCTACCACAAGGTACATTGGCACGATACTGTTGAAAATCACCGCCCATAAGTGTGTCTAAACGTTCATGACGTGCTGTATGCTGAACAAATCGTGTTTTATCACAAAATGAATAACCACAATCTTGACGCATACAATGAAAATGTGTTTGATGTTCTCGATAGCCACAATGCGGATAACGACAATCCTCATTGAACCTGAATCTAATATAACCATCTGGCACAGGTTCGTCTTTTAGCATTCTCATTGAATGATGAAGTCGTTGTTTTTTTGCTTCCACAGAATTACTGTCAGGTGGCGAAAGCGCTCGCTTATTTAAATTTAAATTTGCCGCCAATGACGCAAGAGGATTTTCGTCACGTGATGGTGGAATAAAATTGCCTGGCGGTATTCCCGGAGCAAACATAAGTCCTGGTGCACCTGCATACATAGCACCATGTTGAAGAAATGGCGGTAGTGCTGAATTCATCAAAGCAATCTGTTGATTCATTGCAGCCATTACTGCAGGATTTGGAAAATGAAATCCATGACTGAGATCGAGTTCAAAATTTGCAAGTACAGATTGTGGTACGCTTGTTGGCACTGATGGTATTTGCATTTGACTATTATTTTCATTGCTTTCCATTAATTGAATTGCCTCATCACGAATTAAATCAGAGGGTTCGCGTTTTATGTTATTATGCTGATTATTAGAATCGGGTCTTGGACTTTCTAATTTTATTTCTTTCTTAACTGGCTGCTGTTGTTGCTTTTGGGGCTGCTGTTGTTGTTGCTGTTGTTGTTGTTGCTGCTGTTGTTGTTGTTGCTGTTGATGCTGCTGCTGTTGTTGTTGTTGTTGTTGTTGATGTTGTTGATGATTCATTTGGCCTAATGTCTGCTGCATTTGACGTTGCATATTTTGAAAGCTCTGAATATTCTGTACCATTTGTGCATTTTGGCTCATAAAATCATGCTTTTGTTGAGACAATTGCGTTAAATAATCATGGGGCAATTGATTGGTGTTTTGTTGAATATTAATATCATGGTGTTGTTGACTTAGTATCGCGCCTGTTGAATGTTTGGCAATGTGTGCAACTAAACGATCCAATTCAGAGAATGCCTGATTGCATGCATTGCAATGATAATGATTTTTTCGTTTTAATTTGCAGAATGGACGGCTACAGCTTTGATCTGGACCGTATAATGTGTGCGATGACGATGTTGAACTAGTTGATGGTAGTACTGGTATAATTTCTGAAATTGATCAACAGAACAAGAAAAAAATCTGTTAAAAATAGTTGTTAAATATCAGCATTTATTTTTTTATTTTTTTTCTTTTGATTTGAAATAAATATAATGTTACGACGATAATTGTGGTAGAATTATTTTTTATCGTATATTTGAAAAAACGAAACACACTCATACACACACACATACGCACGCAGGCATACACGCACACACACGCTTTAAGTAATTTTATCAAACCAAAATTATCGTCAGTAATAAGTAATTCATTTAATGGAAACATTGAGAGAAAAATTCTTCTATAAATTCAAGTAAGACTGTGTTTTCTTTTTAAACTGGACGGTGGCACGAACCTTGGTGCACGGAAGCTCGCATGGATAGCATGGCGCCCGGAAGTGCGGGTTCATTCGGCGGTCCGCTGACCGGATAATAGGTGCCTGCCGCCCTCACCACTAGCAACAATCAACCAAACAACCAACACTTCAAAATATGATACCGCCTACTATTATTATACAACCACCTCTTCATATATATATATATATACTTTTTTTACAATGCTCAGAAATGCTCAATTAAAAATTCATTCAAAGAGAAAAAACAACATATGAAAAAAAATTATATATATGCATATTCATATTTAATTTAAGAAGATATAAAAAAAGAAAGGAAGATTCAAATAAATGAGAATGGTTTAATGTGGTGCATTGTAGATAAAATATATAAATTGTACCAATATGCGTGCAAATTTTCATGCGTTTGATGCAATTTCGGAATCATCTGTATGTAAATATTTATGTTTGTGTGCAGTGATTCAAAATGTATAATCAAACTCTTCTCTATCTTTATCCACTACTGTACTTTTAGTAAAAAAAAAAATAAATAAATAAAAAAAAAACTAGAAAAAAAAAATTAAATTTTCTATTTCAACTAAATTTAAAGAAAGTTGCGCTAGCTTCGTGCCCACCAAACAATCAAACTCACCCATAGTTTTACTAGCATCACTACTTGACAGGTCATCCTTCTCCTCAATAATAGACCTACTATCATCTGGACTTTTGCTATCGAGTTTTTCAATTAAATCTGCTGGATTTTTCACTTGAATCCTTGGTTTTGTTTCCTGCTGTTGATGCAATGGAATTGATGTTTGACACTCTTGATTAGTCAATTCCACCACTGAATCAACAATACCGCCTCCACCGCCTGTATGCTGTTTCTCATGTAATGCTATCGTTGAATATCTTACAAATGAATATCCACAATTTAATCGTGTACAATGATAATGTCGATGGACTTGATTGCTATGACATCCAGGTAATCGGCAGTCCACCATTTTATCAAAAAAAGCAAAACCTGGTGGTATGTCAACATTATCATGAAAGTCTTTGCTGTGCATCAACAGTTGATCAGATCGGTCTGTAGAAAAATGACAACGCGGTTGAGAACAATGATAATGTCTGGACGATCGAATAACACAAGCTAAATCAGGACAAGAGTCAGAATGATAAGTGGCAAACCCCTCAGGTTCACCTGTGCTATTTGTTGGTGATAAGCTGCCTTCACGTTCATCCGACGCTGGATTAAAACTCGTTGGTGTGGGTTTTGGTAATTTAAAACTTGTAAATATTGCTTGAGGTGAGTCTTGTGTGTGGCTTGTTTGATCGCCGCCAGACCAAATTTCAATTACCCGATTTTTTGGTGGTCTACCACGTTTCCGCCTAAACATCGCGTCGATATTCGTCAAATGGGTGAGTGTTACATCTGTCGATAAAACTTGCGTTGAACAATTAAGATTTAATTGTCGACTATATTCATGGATTTTATAATGTTGCAATCGTCTAAAGGGTTTATCTGTTGAAAGAATCACTTCTTTACAATTTTCCCAATTGCAGTGGTAATGTTTTTCCTTATCATAATACGGACATGAATCATCGCAAGTATTATCCTCAAAAAATGCGTCGGTAATACGTTCCTGAGTTTCGTGCTCCCGAAGATGTTCACGTACCTCTCGAGGATCTCTCAACGTGGCACCACATCGGTCTAACGCACAATGATGATGTTCACGACCATATTGGCATGGACAATCAGCTGACGCTGACGCAAGATATGCTAATTCTGAGGGAGTCAAAGTTTGAGGAGATTGAGGTGGCTGTTGATCAATTATTGTCATAGTCGAACTGCCACTGGCTATCAACGGATCAAGTGACGTTGTTGTTGATGCTGTTAAATCCATTGCTAAATCGCTTGCGCTCTGAAATGAATCTTCCAATGAATAGAATGATGGTGAACCTCGTCCTTCATTTGAACTCTCGCCATTAATACTCAATGCTAAATTTTGATTGGTCATTTCGTCTGTTGTCCAACCAGTTGGTCTTATGCCACCACTGCTGGCACCACCGCCACCACTATTTCCTACTTGTTTATATTTACGGTAAGCAACTTCCGATTCATGTCTCTCATGTTTGCGTTTGTGTGAAAATAATTGACCGGACGAGTGTAGTACATAGCTACAATGGGGTCTTATACAGTGTATGTGATTGCATACACGTGAAAATCGACATTGATCAAAGGGACATGCTTCAGACTTCATGAATTTCTTGAAACCATCGCGTGACAATTGCTCGTCTTTTATATGATACGACTTGTGTTTATCCATATCAGCTTTGTTCTTGAATGTAAAACGACAGCCTATTCGACGACAATGAAAATGTGTTGTACGTTGACCGGCAAAGGGACAATAATCAGTTGCACAATTTTCCGTTGCACGAAAACGTTGGAAGCCTTCTTGTATAATAGCCGAGTCTTTACGATGATAATTTGCGTGCATTTGCACATCAGACGTCGATATGTATACTTTGTCGCAATTGTCATGAATACAATGATAATGAGTTTGTTTGCCATTGTGTGGACATGATCGTGTTGGATGTCTCTCTGAACAATCGTCTGTTGGTGAATAACGCATAAAACCATGCTGTAGTGATTCGTCTCGTTTTTTATGCCATTTAAAGTGCCGGATCATTTCTTCTTTTTTAACAAAAACTCGGCCGCTACAATCGAGACAATGAAAGTGTTCGCGACAACCCAATTCTTTGCAACATAAACTTCCACATTCTTGACCCGATGTAAAACGTCGTACATATCTTGAGTAGTCAATTATCGGTTGTGGTACGGCAGTTTTTGTGCCGATAAGGTTGTCCGCGACTGGAGACATGCTCTGCCTCAGCAATGCTGCAACAAAAATGGTAATGTAGATTGCTCTCGCCGCCGATAATACCTGAATGAGTGTTTTTTTTTTTTTTTATATTTTTATGTGTAGGTATAGGTAATGTCGACTCCTATATGACCAGTTTTTAGTTATTTCCATTAATTTTTTTTTCCGATTTTATCGATCGAATTCACCCTATCAACTGTCAGATGTCGTATGGAAGCGGTCTGAAAAATTTTCTGAAAATAAAATATTACATCTGGAGGAGAGAAATTCCCTCTATCCGCTTCTATACATCCACATATTGGAGAGTTATTAGTGCAACGTTCATCGACCCACGCTCTCAACCAAAATAAATAATAAGTATTAAAAAAAAAAATTACTCCGTTCGAAAACTGGTTGTGCCCATGCTCTCTCACTCATCCAAACTTGAAATATATGTACATATATATGGCTATCTACATATATATCAGGTCATAATAAGTAAATACAGAGAGCAGATGAAGTTCGAGAAGAGTTGATATTGGATGAAGAAAAAGCAAAAGTTTAAAGAAAAAGAGAAAAAATAATCTTCATCATTTTAGTAAAGAACACTCACCATTGTATAAAAATATCTTTTATAGATTTCTTTTCTTCTTTTCATTTGTTTCTTATACATATGAATATATTTATGCAAAGTTTAACAAAATTTTTAAACGTCATTAACGATTAAAGGAAATGTATCGTGAATACAAAAATGTATTTTAATAGCGGAAGGAATATATTTATTGAAATGAAAATAACGAAATTAAATTAAATAACACATACGTGACTGAGCTTAAACAGCGAATCTTAAAAAAAAAAAATATTAGAAACCTCTACACGAGGGTAAAATGCATCATCAAACATATATGTACGACATCTATATATATACACAACTGTATATGTATATACGTGTGTGTTTGAATTCTATTGGGATCCGCAGGAGTTTAGCCCTTTTCCATATAACCTCCGCCGCCTTTTCAAACCCGAGGAACCCTTTATTCTCGTTCTTTGGTGTTCTTAAAACTCTAACGCGACCCTGTCCGAAAAAAAAAAATAAATAAATAAATAAAAAATCGTAAAAAATAAGAGAGTCGAGGCCATATAGAGAAAAAAGAAAGAGAAAAAAAGGCGAGCGAGAGAAGGGAAGGTTTAAATTTTTCGAAAAGCCGAGACTGAAAAGACACCGTATTTCGAGGGGCTCACACACACACACACACACTTCTTCCCTCGCTTCCTCCCTCACTCTTTCTCACCAGCTCATTTTTTTTTTATCATTTAATCCGTAGGCTCGCTTGAATAATTCTTTATGCGAGAGCATTGCCACACGCACTGAAAAAAAAAAAAAGTTGGAATCTAATATAAAGTACGATGCACGTGTATCCATCCACAAAAGACGTGAATTCATATATAAATATATATATGTATATAATCAATAAATTTTGATGAGATTTATTGAATGAAAAAATATTGATAATAGTAGTTAAATAATTACTATTATTATTTTTGCTAGGTACAGTAGTGGAGTAAAATAACTATTTACATATGTACATTTTTTATGCCTTTTTTTTTTTTATTGTTAATATGCATACGTGTTGAATAATCACGATGTTTGAAACAAAGAAGCGGAGTCGCGTGTATATGGTTAGGCAGAAGATCCAAAAAGTAGAAAACTCATACAAGATTCGCGGAAACTCCCAACGTTTCTCTCATCTTTCTTATGTGCTGGAAGAGCGACAAACTCGTAAATGCCACAGAGTGTCGGTGTATTTCGAAATCTGAGTAAGTTGAGTATGAGAGAGCGAGACGTAAATGTAATGAGACAAAAGTGGAAGTGCGGTTTAAATACGAAGAAAAAAAAATGAATAAAATAAAATACATATGGTATATTTTTGAAAAAGGGATATGGTAGACATGGGATTTATTTAAAAGACACCAGTACGTAGATACTAAACTATTCTAAGATGCTTTTGCATCCATGTCGACGACTTATTGTCTCTCCTTTATATAGTTACTACTACAGTAGTACATACTGAATATTCAAGCGTTTTGCTATGTGGAAATGCATCGGCCAACTATGTTATTTCTGTCAAAATTACATTATGCTTGCAGTTATTCTCTCTGGATGATGCTTTGCGATATATATTCTGTATTTTTATTCTTTCTGTACTTGATATTATTTACCATTTGTCACTCAAGCCATTTAACAGCTAGCTTGTATTAAAGGAATTTTTCTCTAACAAATATAATGCGCGAAAAAAAAAGAAATATAAAAAATTGAAAATGATTTTATCATAATTTGTTGCAGGCCACTATACTTTTGTTTATTTACATAACTAAATAATTTAAATTTGTGTGTATACATGTATACATTCATAAATATATGTTTAGGTTATTTTAGCTTGTGCTAATTTAAATTAACCTAATAATAAAAATTATAAATATTAATTTCAAACTCGTGTGTAATAATTTATTATTTTTATTACGAATTCGTAAAATTACATTGTTGCTTTCTTGGAAATTTTATATTGTATATTGTACTACAAATAATGTATTCAAAAAAAGAGAAGAATGAAGCCACGTGCACTTTGAGCAATTAATTCAAATGTATGTGCGAGTGTGTATCAATATATACAATAAAAATTTATATTTATTCCCCAAGGCTTAACGAATAATGAAATTCTTTTGATGGGATATTTTCTTTCTCTTTCAATTCATTCGTCCAATTTTAATCGCGCTTATAAGTAGGTAAACGCATGTATGTATGTATTTATGTATGTATGTATGTATGTATGTATGTATGTATGTATGTATGTATACGTTTATACAGCCAGATATATTGATGTGTTGATTTTGTTAAGATCTCCTACGACTCTTACTACTTTATAGTGTTCTCTTTCGTTCGTAAACCCCTTTTTCCCCCAATTTGGCAATCGCCCCTTTTTTTCATTTGCCACCCCCTTGAAAAATGCGCTATTCTCTAAACTCTATCTACCACCATCTCCTTCCCTCACCCTTATACACACCCGGTCTTTCTCATTATTTAATTTTTCGATTTTTTTTTTTCACTTTTTTTTTTAATTTTCAATTTTGTCACGACGTATTATTTTTTTTTTTAACCTACTAGACGGGTTGTGTATAGTTTTATATGTAACATTAAAGTGCGAAAAAGTGTAAGGGAAGAGGGGAAGAATATATACACCCGTTTGGTATACTTGAAAATAAACAGAATCGAACCCTTTCTGCAAATTCAAATAAAGACCAAGGGGGGTCGAGTGCTTTGAACGAATGTGCTTCTACCCTTTTTTTTTTTACCCCCTTATTCAAAATTTTTTGCTTTGGTTAAAAATTTTTTTTTTTTCCTCGTGTTATTGTTCTCTCCATGCTATATTGAATTTTAGAATTTTATTCCCTGGTAAAAATTCCACTGCGGATCGATGATCTACTGTCAAAACAGTAATTTCATTTTGCGGCATGATCGCAAGAATGAATACTACTAGAGGGAAAAATAATAGCATGGCCCCCCTTATTTTTTTTTTTATGAATAAATCTATTATAGTATCCTCAAATTTTTATAAATAATTTAAATTCCACGTATTTATACAATAATCTTTTTATATCCCTTGTAACGTTTTTCTACTTCCTTTAAATCCAAATTAGTATTTTAAAATATTCAAACAAAAAATAAATTTCTGACTAACAATAATATCAAATTAAATCATACAAACAAACCAAAATATGTCAAGACTTTTTCTTTATAAAAAATAAAATTCAAAAATAAATTAATATAATGAAAAAACGAAATATCAACATGAAATAAAAATTTCTCAAAATGAACCATTTTGATTTTATCAAAATTCAAAGATTTCCACGTGCAACTAAAGTATTTTTTTTTTTCTTTTTTTATATTTTCACGAGGCAAGTATATATACTGTATGAAATACCGTATCGCAAGCGTGAACGCACACTCCCTATTTTGTGCTTTAGTAAATTGCCCAGTGTAATGATATTTCAACCCCCTTCATTGCTTTGTATGACTGTATGTATCTATCTATATATAATATATATATATATATATATACTCTCTGAGTAATTGGGGGCACGATGATGGATCAATAAACTTTACAACGCACTTTCACGACTATAGCCTCGCCCTAATATATATATATATGCCTGCGTATATTTTTTTTTATGTAAGTATATTTATTTATTATTTATTATTTGTGTATGTTTATGTGTATTTTTCATTAGTTGAATAAAAATTAAATTTGTAATTAACACACGTATATTAGAACGTATATGTACTTATAAATAAATATATAAAATGTTTGTAAAGTATTTGAAACGCTTCTATTATTGTCTAAATGTCACACACTTCAACTGTTTAGATAGTGTGATGACTCTTTCATCCACCACCCTCTTTTATTTTCTTTTCTTAAAAATTTATTTTACCGACGTTTCTTCCGCGATCTTGTTCCTAAAGTATAAAAGCTTCGTGGATCAGTAGCACTGACCTCTGGTATCTTGCGTTTGCTAAAGCTCACATTCGTTCATTCTTTTATTCTTTTTTTTTTTTTTTTTTTCCTCCTCTCTTCGTATCACGCACGAAATATCTCTCTTATTTGTATCGCGAGTGGCCACACGCGCCCGCGTTTCTGTCCCGCAACGTATCTAAATGAATCGAATATCTATTTTTCACTCAAGCATTGGCAGGGCGAAAACGATTTCGAAAGAGCGCGCAGACTGCGAGAGCTAATGTACTACAATTAGAATATTTTTTAAATTTCTCCAATTCCACCCGAATGATTTGGCACATGTCTATAGTCTTCCCCTTGCTCTCTTTTCTGAGCACAGCTCCATCTTATTTCACCTCGCTCTATCCATCTGAAATTGTTTTAGTATACGATGCAAAAAAACCGCAAAAAAATAAAAATAAAAATAAAAATAAAAATCAAACAAAATTTTTTACATTATTTTCATATGATAAAAAATTAAATAATTATTTAATATTTGTTTGTGTGAACCTACATATATTATAAACCGCGTATGCTGCAGATGCAACAATAAAATATGTGTAGAGCATTTACTGAGTGTTTGAAAAGTATTAAACAAACTCGGTCATGAAATAAGAATTGAGATAAAGACAATGGCGAAGCTTATAAAACAAATTAAAAATAAAAATGAAATAAAAGTAATTTAGAGTGGGTTACAGATGAGATATATATTTTCAACGCACAACAAAATACATTCCACAATAAGAATTTCGAGGACAGTGATAGCATGCAATGAACTAATGCCAATTCTTTTTTTTCCTTTCCTCGATAGACAAATATATTTATCAATTGAGGCCGAACAAAATTCACTATGCGGCCAACAACGAACTCATTTCGCAATAGTTACTCCTTCACATTTCAGTATGAAAAAATATATATATACATTAAACAACATTATAATATTGAGTTGAACACTTTAATTGCCAAATAGCTTTCATTATATTTTTTTTTGTCAATCTTTATTTTTAAACAATCATTTAATCGGAGTGATATGTTTAAATTTATGAATGACATTGAATGCATTCATCAATGTCAATGAAAAATTGTCTATTAAATAAATCCCCAATGTTAATTAATGAATAAACAAAAAAGTATAAAATAAAATAGAAAAAGTATTTAATTGTCGAACTACAGAATTAGTCGGGTTGCTAAATCGAAAATTAAATTAGTTCTTAATCAAGCGAAAAATGAATAAAAACAAATTTTTGTTACTATATGGAGAGAATTTTTGCGTTGAGAATTTTTGTCAAATTGGTATCTGCATTCCTTCATCAAAGAGACGACGAGACAGAGGAGGGGGTTGAAAGAGCTCCCGCTAGCGCATCAAAGTGCGCTCTCACCTATACATATGTGTACGAATGTATTTGTATTTGTATACATAGATGTCTTAAAGAATACCAAAAATAACAAAAGGGAAGCAGACTAATAATGTTTGGCGGCGCATCAGTGTATGAGTATTTGGCAAAAGAATATAGTTGCGGCGATATTGGTGGTGCGCGGTCGATTCACGAATGGCTGAAATTAATAAAAAGTTGAGGAACGATAAATTAGACCGGCGTCGGCGGTGCGAGGAAGGGATAGAGAGTGCTGTGCGAATGCTCTCCCTCTCTCCATATCTTTCCTTCTTCTTTCCCGCTCCCTCACACTCTTATTTTTAAATGAATGCAGAACTCGTATATATGTATATATATATACGGGTGGTTTAAGAGTCCTGAGAACCGAAACTCCGGACGATAATAAATTTTAAATATAAAATTTTTCGCCGAAGTCATAGACTCTTTTGATGTTTTTAGATTATAATTTTTTTTTTTCGCGAATTTTTGGCTTTTTAATTGAATTATTTTATTTAATTTTTTTTTTTTTTTTT
>JAQQBS010001422.1:25565899-25596100 GCA_030347275.1 Microctonus aethiopoides | reverse complement strand
TGCTAGCTCTCAAATAATTAAATAAATAAATGAACAAATAAACAAATAAATATATAAATAAATAAATAAATAAATAAACAAATAAATAAATAAATAAACAAATGAATAAATAAATAAATGAATGAAAATTCAACTGCTATATCGCGCTGAGAATGCTAGCTCTCAAATAATAAAATAAATAAATGAATAAATAAACAAATAAATACATACATATATATTGATATATACATATATAAATCATAAAAGTTATAATTTCGAAACAGCGTAATTTCTTGCGCTGTGTGGGAATGGAGACCAGAGCGAATTTTGTTGGAAGGCGAGGGTGAAAACAAATGATGGAGGCCGATGAGAAAATCATTGAGTTATACGCTTCGAATAGTATGCGCTGAGAGTGGAATTGGTGCCGAATGGCAAATGGCAATAGTAAGAAATTTATACCCATGCGTGGAATGAAGAAGAAAAATAAAACGAGAAACACAAAGGGAAAGAGGAGAAAGAGAGGTTGGCGGAGGAGGAGGAAACAAATGACTGTGTTTAAACTTGAACGTGACAAAATTTAAAAATTCCCGGGCCGCATAGGAGTGGTGAGTATGCGCATTAAAAATATATATACTACTCAATATTTATTCGCTTCTTTATTCTTTTCCATCGCTCTGCATCCACTACCCCAATGTTTTCAGCGGACCACACTAAACCGTCAGTCCCCACTTCTACTTATAAGTCCCAAAGTTCTTTGTATTTAGCATTTATTTTATATTTATAGCCAGAATCTGCTGCTCATGCTAGAAATTGATGAATAAATTAATGGATTTATTCCGAATAAATTAATATATTTTAAATACTATATCAGATTATACAATTTCTTTTCCGTTGTCTCATTATTCATTGTTCTGCATTTTATTTCTACGTATAGATGATCGAACGTGCTGGTGAATTCCCTTGTCGCCATTGCTTGTTTATCTTTGGTGAGTCTTTGTGATTTCTTCTTGTTTAAGTCTTTTTTAATCCGCTCATACTCTCTCGTTCACTCTTGTATACTGCAGCACACGAGTTGTTTTTACTGACACCTCATTTTTGTTTGCTAAGATCTTAGATTCACAATGCCTTACAGAGAATCTTCTTTCTTGTTTTCACTTCTTCATTCTCTTTTTCTTGTGCTGCTGCTGTTGCTGCTGCTGATGTTCTCTTCTTCGCATTGGGAAGAAATGCGCGCCTGTAAATGCCATTTCACATGCGCGCAAGCATGCTGCTCGCAACAAACTTTTCTCGTCTTGATCTACACGTTCTCAAGAACTCACACATAAATACATGAGAAGCAATTATATGTATATACATATTATATGTAACCATTGAATAAGAAGGGACTGAAGGAGTGAGCTACAAGCATCATTCCATCTTTGCTTGTTACCTTTCTTCCTTCACCGGCAAAGTTGAATATGTGTATATCGCTTTATCCTCTCTGTTCACTCTCTTTCTCATCGGCAAGTATATTATAATATTCATATTTCGAACGAAAGATTTTATCTCGCAAATGAATTGAACGCGCACTCCGATTTGAGATGTATCAGCTTAGCTCTGTTCTGAGATTGTTAAAGAGGGTCGCTGCGGGAAGATAAGTCAAGAGAATATGAAGAATCAAATGCATAAATAAACTATATATGATGTATATATACAAACACATTGAATATATTGAATCGCAAATGAAAAAATGAAAAAAAAAAAAGTTGACAAAGGTTTGAAAAAATATATATATAATTTAAAATATCAATTTTATTGTGGTGAAGCTGGTGGAAGAATTTTTGTTTGTAAAAAACGTAGATTGTGGTTCCTAAAATTTATCAAGTCCTGCAGTGTAGTAAAAAAAAAAAAATAAAAAATTTAATAAAAGGAAAAAAAAAAATTCGAGAAAATAAACAGAAAGTCCTGGAAAAAAATGAAATGAGAATGAAAAGAGATAATGTAAAAGAATGAGTGAGAAAGAGGAATATTATTCACCTGGTTAAAGACCAAAAGGTTCTTGGTTGAGAAATACCACGACCAGGGCAATTAATCATATTTTCAAAATCATTCCGCGCGGAGATCACGCTGTTGAGATATAGCCTTCTATATGGGCACAGGTCTGAAAAGAAGAGAGTTATATATAGTGGGGTTTCATGAGTAGAGACACATACGACAAACTGTTTTAAAATTGCCATACACTAATCATATTTTTGATAAATATATCGACGACAGAAATTAAAGAAATAAAAAAAAATGTTTAATTAATGAAAATTCAGTTGCGAAATTACTGAAAATATAAATACTGATGGATTTCTTCATGGTCAATATGTGACACTACACAAGTTTACGATAATATACCACCACATTTATTGAACTTTATTTGCGCAGTGACGGATATAAGACATAAATGCATTCGGATATAGAGAAATGATTCAAGAACCTGTCGTACGACTTATGATTTAAATGAACACACATGTATATATACGAAGGTATGTTGAAGGATATTTGTGGCTCGATAGGCCGTCGTCAGGCCCCCCATCTCTGCCCAATCACCCGACCGCACCCTTCTCTTACGTCTTGCCGCGCGCGAAGAAACCCCGTTTGGTTACACGTCAGTTTGAAGAATTCTTCTCGAGTCAAAAAAATGAGCATCGTCATGATTTTTGAAAGTAAAAAATGAAGAGCACATCAGAGATCTATAACGAGAACGTAAGGCCCCGCGCGCGTCCACACACCGCATACAGGACGACGAGTCTGATCATCTTCTCAATTCTCTTTTGTCCCCCATATTCTCCAATTTTTTTTTCTCTCATTACGCTACATATATATATGTACAAGTATATATACATATATGCACTCTCCTCGTCCACACCTTTTTTTCTGCTTCCTTCGTACGCTTATCGGATCGCCTTTTCAATCTTTCAACATTATTTATATATCACATACGTACACTGTTCAACTTGAACGCTTGGCGTTAACAAAAAATAATTTTAACAATATGTCTTTTTTTGGGACTATTAAGATATTAGTATAAATAATGTTTCTCTTCTTATCTTGCATTCATACTAGTCCGAGTCAAAATAAAACCCCTGGTTTGATTCTTTACATATCAAAAATAGTCTTAATTTTTTCAATTTCGATATTTTCCACAGTAAAATAAATAATATTTTCCAAGTTTCTTCATTTATTGCTTCATATAGTGAATACAATTTCTAACAATAATAATGTTAGCATTCAATGTACCAATCATATTTCCTCATTACTGATTAAATTTTGCGAACCACTAATCAGTACATTAGCAGTGGAATTAAAAAACCATCATCAACTGATAAAACTAAGGGATTTCAATATATAAAATTCCGATTTGAGCCTGATCAATTTTAGAATTTATAAAAATATGAATTCTTGACTCAAACAAAAAATTTATATTTTGATTTATGAATAACCTTTGCAGAAAGGCAAAACAAGATGTATCTGGTGGAATCATCAAGGGTGAATGAAAAATAAACATATACCGAACAGTATATCGACCAACGGTGTTTGATTTTTTTTACTCTCTCGTCGGCTGATTGACCGTGTAATCCCCATTAGCCGGGCCCTGAACAATCGATTCTTGCGGAACCGCCATGACGATGTATATACATATATATGTATAAATTCGATATTCAAATAATCGAACAATGGATATGCTTCGTCTTTGGCATGCTCGCTCAAACGTATCCTTACTCTATATATATACACACACACACATATATATATGCATACGCCTGTAAAAAATTTCGAGTGGAGAAAAAAAATATAAAACATATTTGAATAATCATAACAACATATATAACCTACCTAAGGCCCCATGTGCGGGCTCAATATTTCCTTGCCAAAATATTTTACGATAATATATAAAGAATACGTTTGGAAAAGAATAAAGGAAATTTATACAGGGTGTTATAAAAAGATGGGAACAGAGAAAAATTTCGTGACGTACTGATCAAATTGAAAAATCGAAAAATACGTATCTAATAATTTTTGAAAATCTATTTCCTAACACCCCATTCAACCCCCTATCTCCCCCCAGTGGGAGGAAACTTCAGAATTTTAAATGGAAACCCCAATTTTTTATTTTGGAATCTGATTCTGCGAAAAAAAAAATTTTAATTTAATAATTGAAAAATACTTATAATTATTTTATAATATTAAAATGAAAAAAATAAACAATCGATTGTAGGGTGAATTGATAGTTATATATATGTCAATAAATGTATATTCATATGCGCGGATACCTTTATAATAAAAGTCCTTTCGGAATAACAAAAATAATTTTTCTTTCCTCCCTCTCAAATATCTCTTTTTTTTTTTTTCATACTCGTTCTTCTTCATTCTGCAACATCTCACTCGTATAATTCTCGATCACCGTTCTTGTATCGTATATACATAAGGTATAAATCGATGCCGCACAGCATTGAATGCAGGCAAAGAAGTGCAGTACATTGATATAAGAGAAGAATAAAAGAGAATGAAATGCGTGAACGAGCGAGCGTGCGCTGTTGAGAAAGGATTCTCTATATAACGTCCCAGTAAAGAGAGCAATCGAAGGACGGAAATTAATAAGCGAACGCTTGCACATGATCATACGCGTTTGTATATATATGTGTATGTGTTTATATGTGCTCGCCTTGTGGCGAGTGCTCGCGGGAATTAAATGAGGGTCGAAAAATGCAGAAAAAGAAAGAGTTGAAGCATTTACACAACGCACATACATACTATATGTTGGTGATTGCAGCGTATATGTATACATATATATATTTGATTGGGTATTGTGGAGAGGGGTAAATAAATGCAATGTCTTCGACGCGTCATTCGTGATGTTGGTTAATTAAGCGATTGATTCAATTAAGTTGATGACACACACAAGTCTCCCAATTATTTATAAAAATACAAGATATACATGTAACATATTTTTTTTTTTTTTTGTTTTCTATACGTCACTCAATTAGGTAAGAATGATTTTTATCCATCACACTTGAATATAATGAATATTGAACAAGAAAAAAAAAATGAATTAATGCATGTATATAAATATTTGTAATAATATTTTTAATTAATTTATTTTATTAGCTATAGTGAAATGTAATGGACAATTGTTAATTACGGTAATAATTTAAGGGCATAATGATACGCCTATTGACGAATAATTGACGGTGGTCAAGGGGGATAATTCAGTGAGGGAATTGGAAAGGGGAAAAGAGAGAATGGAGCAAGAGGAAGATAAAAATTCTTAACAAAAAGTTGAATAACGACGCGTTCGGAATTTAAGTTGATGAATAAGATGAACTGGCGTATATGTATGTGTACTATTGCAATGTCGTGTGCATAGTGAAAGAGAAAAAGATGATGACATCGAGGGAGTAGGGAGGGATTACGAGAATTAAATACATTAGCATTGTGTATATGTAAACGAGAAAAATGAAATATACATATTACATATATGAATGTGTGTTTGTATATTATGATGGTAGAGAGAGAGAGAGAGTGAAAGAAAGAAATAAAGGGATTGGTGTGAGCTAATGAACTCGAGTTTATGAAGGAAGAAAAAAAAACGAGAGGAAAAAGAAGAAGATATTAAAGAAAAGATATATGTACAAGTTTCTTATATACATTGAAGAGTTCAAGCGTCATTTTAAAATTGGAATAATAATGTTCTCTTTCATCCTACCACACATCGAACATATTACACACTAAAACGATGACTCAACGCATTTTCAATATTGTGGGAACGAAAAATCTTGTCTTTTAATATAATCTTTTTTTTTTTTCTCCCGCACATTTTATATTGATCTTTCCCCTTCATGTTTTTTTTTTTTCTTCATTTTTTTCTCCTTCATCATCATTGATGATCATTTCAATCGAGTCAATCATCCTATTTCCTTATAAAATTTTTATTATTTTATTTTTATTATATGCACGCATACATAGATATGTACATGTGTTGATATATGTATTCGTTTGAATAATTATATCTGTCTTTACATACACATCAATTTATATATAGTATATTGGTGCGACTTGATATGACGGTGGTTGGGAAAAAATAAAAGGCGATTAAATACAACGTAAGAAGAGAACAAAGAACGAATAAGAGACATGTCCAAACATGTTTCAACTTGCGTTAAAAATGCATGTGTGTATATATGAATATTTTTTAGTTTAAAACGAATTTTTTTCGTTTGAAAAAATATTTTACAGCTATGTTTAGGTATATTAAAAAGATAATTTAGCATAGAAATTTTATATTTATTTATATTTATAGTTTGCAACATTATTTTAGTTAAATAAAAATTTTTTTGGTTTGAAATTTTATATAATTTTTTCATTTCTTTCATTTGTCTTTTTATCGTTTGCCTTTCTTCTCTTTCTCTCGTATTGCTTCTTGTTTTCTTCATAACAGCTAGCTGTCCTGAGGCGACACAATAAATAATAAATGCCTTTTCCACGCCTCCGAAATACTGGTGATTAGCCATGAAATATCGATTTTCGCGTACCAAAAAAAAAAAAAAAATAAAATTACCAGTGAATGGCGAAGTGAAAGGTGAGAGAGGAGAGGGATGATGGTATATAGGTAGGGTGGGTTGTATGTGCAGACGATGAAGTGCGGGTTGTCTTCCAGTATATAGGAACACATTACTTTTGCCTGAAGTTGCTGAAGAAAAATAAAAATCTGCGAGTATATATATATGAACAAAGGTAAAGAGCAAAATGAAGAAATGCGAAAAGAAGAATAAATGAGAATTGGCGAATTGTTCGCACCAAAGACGAGAGTTTCTTTCTTCGACTCTGTGATATTGTTATTGTATGTTGTCTGATGTTATAGGGTTTATGTAGAGAAGAAGAAGAAAGGAGACGAAGGCCACACACTAGTGTTTTTCGCCCTGGTAGTTTGACCCGCGCAGAACCGCAAAACCCATAATAACGTCGACAACCAACACTCGTGATAATTTAAAAAAAGGCACCGCTCATTCGAAACAAACCCAAATGGCATTCCGCAATGTATACATTTACACATATATCTATATATGAGTTTATATTTTATTTCATTTCTTTCTCTCTGACTTTGGCCATCAAAATTTCGTATTTGAATGTGTAAAACGTTCTTGGAATACATTCACTAAAGTGCATATATAGCAGCATAAAATTTCTGTATATAAAATATTACAATAAATTATATTTTTTGCCTATACTGAAATTAAAATTAAAAATAATTCAAAGTTTATATCACTAATATTCGATAATTTTAATTAACAATTTCATTTAATCAACATAACAAAATGCCATAAATTCTTAAAGGTATAGAAGCAAGATAATTGCAGAAAATGAAGAAATATAAGATGAAAAAAAAATTTTAATATTTTGTTTTCAATTAAATTAAAAAAAATGAAAATCATGGCAATACAAAAGTTCACTTAGATTGCATTAAATGTAATTAGCTCAGGCCCCAAAATTTGCCATAAACGCCTGCACTAACTTACGAGAGAACCAAAAAACGAAAAAGATAAAGAAGAAGAAGAAGTGGAGAGAGAAAAACGAAATGAATGCAGAGGTAAGGTTTCGAATGAATTTTACACACTCGACATACATATTTTTGTGTAACATATATGTGAGGGATAAAGAAGAAGAAGAAAAAGAAGAAGAAGAAGAAGTAGAAAAAGAAGGGAAAGAACGACCTATTGGGTCGTACTGCATCACAATAATATAAGTGTGTGTAAGAGAGCATTGAAATGAAAGAGAAAAATATTGAAAGAAGAAATAAAGAAGAATGGAATATAAGAAGGAAAAGAGAATAAGAGTCTTTCTACACACACATAAGCAGACATACATACACACACACACATGTACAAGTCTGGAGCCAAATGAGTCCTCCTTTCTTATTTTGGCCAACTCTGGCAGCCCTAAGGGCTCCAGACGGAACGCTTTTAAAATTTATTGACAATCATAAATTTTGAAAATAAAACCTTATATTCCGCGACCAATACCGATACATAGCTCTCTCACCAATACAAAATAGTTCTCGTACTTTATATACATACATATATATACGTATTATATACACATGCATATCTATATTCTCGTTAAGTTCTTTTATTTTTTCTCTCCTCATATTCTTCCTCTTTACAGGAGTATGTGGAGTATCATTGAGTTAGCTGTGTTGTATTGTACATTTAAAAATAATTCTTTTAATTCTCCATTTATGTTTTTTTGTAATATACACAATAATATATAATTCAAATTAAAAAAATTTTATTTTACTGTGAAATAAAAAAATATTTTAAAAATGAAACGAATTAAAATCTTCAGAAGTTCCAATGATTTATACTTTTGAATATAGATGGATATTATTTTTTTAGTGGGCAAATTATAATGAATATGATTGCAGTTTGGAGATGTATGTAGACGCTTAAAATTCGTATTGTTGATCATGTTGATCATCTTCTTCATCCATATCATTCATTTTTCAATCTTTCTTCTTATCTTTATTTTCTATACCTGTTTTCTTTCTCTTTTATTCTATATTTTTCACTCATGAAATTCTCAAAGTGTCAGGTTACTCGTTGCGCCTTGTGGTCGACCGATGATCCCTGAAGCGTAATTCAAACCGTCTCTAAGATCACATCATAACATATCAGCATGCAAGTTGATCAAAGTAATCACCTCATTAATCACACACTGCTTCAATTTATCCCCAAAGAAAAAACATAAATAGTTTTAAATTTACGTACACATATTTGTATTTGATTTGATATACACACAAGAGATATGCAAATTGTTACAATCATTCGATCACATAAAAATTGACAAATAAATTGACAATACTATTTTATTGACAGAAATATTGTGCTCATATTCAACCGAAAAGAAATATTTTCGAATATTTGCATATTACCATATTGCAATGGTAACTATTGATCAAGTATTGATTTCATGTTTATTGTCAATATTATCCGATGTATTTTCAGGTGTCACTACTTAATTAACAACAACACTCATATACAAGCTTTGTGCTCATACATTTTATCGGTATAAAATATAGCATTTTGTGACTTATAATTCATCAAGTATTTCTAATTATATAATTATTAAGTTTAAAAAAGAAAAAAATTCTAGCAACTATAATATATCCACATTAAATATAAACATAGAAAGACAAATATGAAACTAATTATGTTTGGATTATATTGAAATCCATTAAAGTCGTGGTATTTTTTTACCAAACGTAATCGAGTTCATGAAATAAACAAATAAATGTAAATATCCATGCATCATAAAGTATGCCAATAATATACTGATATAATTCAATAAAAATATATAAATAAAGGAATTGAATTGGACATAATCAAAGCTATATGTCGTGCATCACGGATCAATATATTGAAAAATTATAAAGTCATCCTTCTGATGTATAATATCAAATTATTTTCAGTCAATTGTTATCCGACAACGATTTGTATTTCCAAGACCGCTCAACTTTCCCACCGGAATGAATATATATAAATATTTATAGTTAATTAAAGGTCGCATTATATTGGTATGTTTCTAATTTTCAAAGTTGATAATTAGATTTTTTGAAAACAAAAAAAAGAAAACTCAAAATAAAAATAATCAATAAGATAATATTTATCAAACACACAAAGTTTAACTAAAACTTTTTCTCTCTTTTATTTTATTTTTCATTAAATAACATAAATTATTGAGAATAAACCCCATGGGAGAAATAAATTTATATATACATACACACATTTGTTTATATCTGTTATATATGCAGATGTAAACATTAAGTTTCTCGGTGGTCTGTCCTATTCTTCACATTCTACTCTCACTCTTCCTCTTCCTCTATTCATTTTTTTATCTTTATTGTCATGTCTTTTTATTTCTTCACATACATATACACATATATATTTTTCATCGGTAAAAATAACGCGCATTAGACATTGAAGCAGCGTCTAATTGACCACGATCCCACCGAAGATCGTTGTAGGGAGTTTAAACCGATCATTTGCTGTCTCTCTTTCTCTCATTATTCGTTCCATTGCCTATCCCTCGGAATCATTCTCATTTAATTCAGCAGCTCATGTCCTTTACGATATACATATACTCTCTTTGGCGCATGTGGGTGATTTTTGAAATTTCAAATCCGTATTTGCGTTGCAGATGTGGGGGGGAATCATGCATAACATCACAATGTCCATAGTCAGAGAAGGATCGCAAAAGGGTGAGAGGATATATACAAAAATAAAAAACGAAAAGGAAAATACGACCTGCTGCAGATTGTATATAGTAAAGTGAGAGCATAAGAGAGAGAGAGAGAGGATGAAGCTAATGTCACGGCCATGGAGTATAATGTTTTCTCTCAATTAAGCCTTAATTAAGTTAAAATTAACATCGTAGATTCTCCTCTCCGGGCGCAATCCTTTCTCTCTAACATCTTCTCCCCCTGTTGCACTCATTTGTGCATCTATATGTATAGTATACACTCCTTTCTCCTTTACATCCTTCGTACATCGTCAGTCGCGAGAACCGAGCGCGAAACGCGCTCCTGGGTACTCGTCCAAACACAAGGCACCCACCTCCTTTTATTCTCTCTCTCCCCTGTTTGTATCCCTTCCCATTCCCCTTACTCACCCCCTATATATTATGGCTTTGGGTGGCCTCAGTCGAACGATCGCGCACGTACAGCCTATACTAAAATCCCATATATCCTCGTTAAATTAATTTACGTTAATATTATTTTGCAATTAAATATGTTATTTTAAATAATAGAATACAAAAAAATGAGGATAAATATATCAAGCAATATGAATATTTATGAACTCGGTATAATTTTCATGCAAGTTAATAATTATTTAATAAAAAGTTGATGCAAATAAACAAATGCCCAAAATGATTTGTATATTTATTAATGTTAACATATTAATAATTAAATATGATATTCTAGAATTTGTTTCATCTACCTATGTCAAGATGAAGATTTGACGAATTAGTTTAAAAGACAAAAAATAATATATAAATAATAATTAATTATAATTAAAAATATGATAAGAACAAGTATTACAAATGCAGCGTTTGCGATAGATCAATATGAATTCACGAATGTGTATTATTTCATCAAAAGAACGATGATAAATAAATTAAAAAAATTTTCAATTGTATATATTAAATTCAAATGCAATAAAATATATAATGACTTTTGGGTAAGAATGTACAATGAAGGAGTTGGTGGCTAGCTACCACCGTGAAGGTGTTCTCCACCACTACCACCATCACCATCAACGAGACGACATGCGCGATTTAAAATAAGAGAAGATGTGAGAGAGAAAGACCCAAAGAGAAGAAAGGAGAGGGAAGGTATGGGGCATTATACCGGGAATCGAAAGCCTTCAGATAAACCAGCCTTCATTAGAGCGAGAATGATCAGACAACGCAACGTACAGTAGTAGTAGGCCCCTACAATCCATGAAGTAGTAGTGTCTGTTTTTGTTATATAGCTATATTATATACACACAGTCACTTTGAACAGTATTGTTGCAGTAGAGATAGTAGCAATAGTAGTAGTAATAGTAATACCTTATAATATATTATAATAATGCAAGAGTATAGTCTTTTGGCTGCTGGCATCACTGTTGCTTTGTTGTATCTAACTACAAAAAAATAATTAATTTTAATAAATTAAATAAAAAAATATTTTATTCTTACCTCAGTCGAAATTTCACCGATTCATATAACATATCCAACGTGGTATTTAACTATTCTTTTACATGTTCAACTCTTCCTGATCGTGGGGAGGTTGTCTTTTACTGATCTAAATCCTGAATCTGAAATTTGTGTGTAGGTGACACGTTAAGAACTGGTTAAAATATCATTAGAATTTATATAGAACCTCTATAACTATTCCAACCTGTATACTAGCGATTAGTTGTAGAAGTACACGTGAAGCGGTAAAATTTCGGCAGTACAACAAGTATACTCTTCAGATCACTACTTTTCACTTCTAAATTACATAAAAAATCAGGAGTAGAAATTTGTGGAGCTGATTGTATAAATCTGAAGAGTATAGTTGTTCTACTGCCAAAATTTCGACTAACTAAGCTTATAATTCATGTAGCATAGATTGTCAGAATATATATTTTGCATATATCCTTATATACTTGAATGTATATTATAATAGTTTTAAATTCTACGCATAAGTGTTCACTTGCAAAAAGAAAAATTTTTTGTTGTGAATTGCCGATTACTCGGTTGACTCATTTCTTAAAGTTAATTTCCTGTAAAATATATATATTTACTCGTCGTGTGCCAATCGCATACGCTTAAACCATATATACAAACAAAATAGGGGACAATTTTTTATATATATAAAACCATCGCGGTAATTCTATTGTGTTCACGGACTATTAAGTTTCTTGGTAATGGTGAACTTCCTGTTAACGATAGTATTTTGACTTGCTTAACGCAAACATTACATATCCACGTGTATATAGATATATTTTATTTCATGTAGGCATGTTTAGTGTTGTGAACATTACGCGCAAACGCGAAGACGAAGGAATTGAACTCTTCGAAATGCAGGAAAGGGCGCGTCCAACACATAAATGAGCATTTATAATATATTCGGGCTTTGAAAAAGATATTGAGGCGAGGCGCTAGCTATATTTTCCTATACTACGATTATTATTACTTCTTCAACTAACGTAATATAATACACAATATTTACTGACCTCAATATACAGTCTCATTAAAACGCTCAAAGTATAATATAAATATAATATAACAACAACGTACATCTTCGAGTGAATCCCATTGCAATTCTTTATAATATACTCCAAAGTAACTCTACCGTGTCCACTATATATATACATATATACATTGTATTTCCTTTCTCACAGTATTGCTCTTTATTATTACGTTTATTTCCGTTGATTAATACCCACAAAAAAAAAAAACGATAGACATATATAAAGAAATCAATATAACTTTTTAATATTGTGTAGAATAATTTATTTCTTAATAAAAAAAATTTATTAAACTGAATCAAATATTTGTTTTAAACAATTAATATTTATTTAAAATGAATTTTACTTGTTTGGAATATTTATACGTATGTTTAAGAATAATAAAATAATTTCAATTATATTAAAAATTGAAAAGCAAATAAATAGGAAGAAATAAATATTGTAATTCGAATTATATGAACAATTTATATATAAATACCTTTATTCAAATAAGTATAAATGTATGTGTACTTTTGATATTGGTGTATATTAGAAAATAATGTATATACGCAATATAGTAGTATATATATTATAAACATAATTAGTACTCTAAGTACATATATTCTCATGTATATATTTATATACACGATATCGTAGTAAAATAGTTTTAGCATATTTTGCTTCACTCGTTCTCTGTCTCTTCTTCTTCTTCTTCATGTATCTGAGTATGGAAAATAAGTTGAGAGAGGTGATCGCGCATGCCGCCACATTCGTTGGAGAATGATCGTGGTTTTATACTCGTTTGAGGTTGGTTGGACTTTGCTCCGCCTTTTAAACCGCCCACGCTTTACGATTGGTCGCGTATGTTTTTACCCGCCTTGAAAATACTCATTTGTTTATTAATGCTGTAATCACCCGCGTGATCTACTTATATGTGTATAATGCACAAGCGTGTACATGCTTGCGTACGTATAATACATGTAGGTATAACATATAATATAGTAATACTAATTCTATCACAAATATTTATGTATATTTCCGCACACACTTTGAACATAGATATAAACTTATACATTTCTCTGTATATTTATATATTTATATATTTATATATTTATATATTTATATATTTATATATATATATATATATATTGCTTAGCACATTGCCTTTCTGATTATTTCTTGATCTCTCCCTGACGACTAATAAATAAGTATATATACAATATTATGCGGTACATATTTAGGTATATATATTTTTTTCATAATTTCATTTTTATTTATTTTCAGTTTGTTTATATCGCTTTATTGAAATTTTTATGCTACTTTAAATCTCATTATTGGGATTTAGTGAGGTTCTTCAGGAGCAAGGAAGGTTGTTTAGAAATATTTTAATAGAAAATATACAAAACCTATAGAAGTAGTCACAAAAATTGCCAAATTTGCGTCTAAATTTATTATGAAATAAAATATTACAATATGTTGAGTGTAAAAAGCATCAAACTAGGTTCAATCCTATATATTTACAGGTTATCCCCTAGATTCAATGTAGAATTGATAGATCAATACAAGTGTCACATAGGATGTTTAATCGATTACTAGAAAACTTTAAAGAAGCACAAAAATTTCGACTCGGAATAAAATACATTTATAAAAATTATTTTCAATCTTTTTCAATGTTTATATTTTAATCCGAACTCATTCATATGAATAATAATAATAATAATAATAATAATAATAATAATAATAATAATAATAATAACAACAACAACAACAACAACAACAACAACAACAACAACAACAACAACAACAACAACAACAACAACAATAATAATAATAATAATAATAATAATAATAATAATAATAATAATAATAATAATAATAATAATAATAATAATAATAATAATAATAATAATAATAATAATAATAATAATAATAATAATAATAATAATAATAATAATAATAATAATAATAATAATAATAATAATAATAATAATAATAATAATAATAATAATAATAATAATAATAATAATAATAATATGAATTAAGAGAGATATCGAGAAAAATTTGATGAAAATTGTCTTCGTCATCAGAATATATACATATATATTTTATGAGTGGTGTCCCAAACGGTGAATTCCACACGAAGGCGTGGCATATATATCTACACATCACATATTGCGTGCGGTTCAAAAACTTCGTTGTTATTCTGAAATGACGAATCATAAATGTATTATACGTTTTGCCGCTCTCATATATGCGTCCTTATGCTCTTCACGTGCCTACACAGACATATGCTCATGAATATATATGTACATATATATATAAAGGTATGTTGGTCTTTTTATACATTTACCCGCGACAAGAAACCGAATGTTGTAGTGTGTATCTCCAAAAAATATTTATAAAAGGCAAACTAAAAAAAAAAAAAAAATGAAAAAAAAATGTTTGATATGACTTATGTATTTTATTATCGTCTTAAAGACGATTATATAAATCTTTTATGGTTTAAAAAAAAAAAAAATTGGGGGCACCCCTATGTGTATATAATAGTGTAACCAAAATGCTGTCAACAAATGCATTCATTTTTCTTTTTTATATACATATATACACACACACAATGTAAAGAAATCTGCAGGTCAAAACGTGAAATTGGGGTAAAATGGTATCGCGCAGCCACAACCCACACTACAATAGGGTAGAAAACTATATTCTACGAGTATATATATGTATATACCGATTTATCCATCTATGTGTATGGCTATTTTACAGGAGCAGGACATATTAAAGATGTATTATTAGCGACACCGGAAAGCCCATGATGGCGGAATGGAAGCAGGGGTTTGGAGCATGAAAATTCTGATTTTATACCTTTCTAACCCTCTTTTATTTACATGTTTTTTTCTCCCCTAAATAGATTGGTTCTATCTACACATTTTTGGAAACTACTGTATACCGTCGTGGATATATTTTGGGGTCATGATACATATAACACTTGCTGTTGACTTCTCTTATTTCTCTTTTGTGTGTGACATTCTTTTGTGCAAATATAGACTATATATGTATTATATAAATTTATTTTCGTATCACCTGGATACAATAAGGTCATAAATTTAGATTTAAAATCCTATTAATTATGTGATGATTAAACAATATGAATTGTAGTGATTAATATTTTATTTAAAAATTTTTTGATAATGTTTTTAAATATAAAAAAATATTTAATATATAGTGAAATATATATTTAATTCAGATTTTTTTTTTTTCAATGTTATAAAGTCCACCTGAAATATCTGGAATATTAAAATAAAAGGTGGTGTATGGGAGAAAAAAATAAACGGAATAAAAAAAAAAAGCATAAGACCTCTACAGAAAGTATATAGTGACTTGGTTGATCTTTTAAAAAGATTGGAATTCGAATTTAAATTGGTGAAAAAGTGCCAAGTCATCTCGTTGGTGTCCCATGTTGTATTCATTTTAACGGAGTAAAAATATTTCTTCCATCTATATACAAAATATACATTTATATTTCATATATACATAGATACATACATCGCGTCCTCCTGCTTCTTTTTATTATTCATTCTATTGTGTATAAGAAAATATGCAGCCTATCCAATTTCAATGGAGAAGGACACGAAAACAATGGCCACAATATATATATAAAATCTTCACTTATATACTTATTTGTGTTTGCTTGCAGTCGGACTATCTTATAATTTGTATGTTTCACTGGAAAAGACGTCGTTGCATATAATAATAACGACGTCATATTACAATCTGAATGAATAAATATATATTGGGGTGTAAAAATAAGCCATGTGTTCAACATATATGTGAGTATATAATATATACCTATCGTTGTTTATAACGAGCCAGTCATAAATGAAGAAAAAATAAATAAATGAGAAATGCAAAATAAAAATTCTCGAGTGTTTTTATAAGTTTTACTAAGAATTTTACACCATCAATATAATATTATTGTCATTATCATCATCATTATTATGGTTTATTTATATATGGGAACATATTTATAATATTTATGTGAGAAATATATAATTGTATCATAAAATGTTTTCATAATACGACATTAACGTTCATCAAAGAAATAATGAAAATGACATAATAATTTTATATTTTTTAAATTTAGATTTTATATTCTCACTTTAAAATTTTATCTTTTGTGTATATATACTTTATTTCAGAAATAATTTTATAATATCCTGATTTCGAACATAAAATATTAAAATACAGATTCATTATTCCATATACGATTATATAATGACGAGAAAAAAATAATAAACTATCTTTTTAAATTGCAGGTGCAGTGGATTCTTCTATACTCAAATATAAAAGGTATGTGAATATGAAAATATTATCTAACATATGTGTATGCATGATTTCATCTCATTCTGCATTCAACATTCAGAGATTATCGAAATATATATGTACCCTTAAGCAAGGTATAAGTATATTTTATAATAAACAATAAATGCGCAAATGAAAAAAACATCACAAAAGAATAGAAAAAAAAAAAAAAAGTGAATTTCAAATAAAACTATAATAGTGAACCCTTCTTTTCGTTCCATATCAATAACCTCACATATATATACATACCTTTTGTATCTTCATGTTGCTAAAAATGCAAATGAGCCAATAAATCAGTTCAAGATACAATTTCTACATACGTCAAGCTTTTTGCATATATATACACTCACCGACAGCTGTATTGAAGCAATGGCAAACAGTCGATCATACATATATATAAAAAAGGCGGCAATTTAAAAGTGGGAGAAAATGCATAAAAGAAAAATGCACTACATAAAATATAAAAAAATAAATAAATAAATAAAATTATATAAAAAATAATATAATTGAATAAAGCAATTGTAAATGAAAATTAACTAGAGAAAAGTAAGTAAATGTGGGCTAGTGCAGCTTTAATATGGGTTAGTAACAATAATATTTAATAATATTTTGTTCAATGCTCAATTTAATAATATAATATTAAAAACAAAAGATAATTGTTACTCAGCTCTTTAAAAATGTATGTGTGATTACTTTGACGTCAATAAATAATAAATTTTTTAATAGTTTTTTATTTTTGAGGCAAAAACAAAATGGTAGTCCATATTTGGTTACTTTCCTTTATTATTTAAATTATATAATAATTAACGAGGAGATGAAACAAAGAGTTAATTTGCGTTAATAATTAAAAGGCTGTGTAATTATTTATATAAATACATAAAATAATGTAGTTTGATTTTTCTATGGAATGGACAATCAGTGACGTGTGGGATCAAAATAAGTTAGAGATATAGATGATCAACAATTCGCGGTACTCTCTGGCACAGTACAACAATCGTATATCTGGTTCAAGGAACCCGGGTCCTGTTTGAAACTAGTGTGTGTGTGTGTTTGTTGATGTGACTGCTGCTGTTGCATTTGCTCTGTTGATGCTGCTGGGCGAGAGAGAACTAATTTGCAATGCAAATGAGGCAAGTGAGAAGAGAATCCATGGCACAAATATATAAATGCTATGTCCTTTTTCCCCTTTACGCAACTTTAGTTAATCATCTCACTCACTTATTGCAGCCCCACTAAGTATTGCTACTACATATATACTAACTTTTGCTCTTGTAGCTGCTGTTGGTCGCGACTTTGCTCATCTCCCTCCTCTAGTCCCTTACCCCATGGTCGTTTCAAGCGATAGGACACACATGCGCGACGTTCGATTATTTAGATATGCAGATGATTCACGTGAATATTTTTCGCTTTTCACTCTCTTCTCTCTTACTCTGTCCCTTTATCTGTTTTGCCCATGTCCATTTTGCTCTTTTCGGGTTTAAGTTATACGTATGTGTGTGTGTATATATATAATGTATTGAGTGCGATGCCAGGAAGGATAGATAGATAGCTGAGGAGAAAGAGTAGGGGGATGGATTTATTGTTAAATGGAAATTTGCATGTTCACACATACATACAGAGACACATTCGTTTCCTGTTGATGCTCACTTCTTCATACTACTTTTTTTCCTCGTGTAATCGGTCTTTGTCTTTTATGTTTCTTTCAATAAAAATATATATCTGTGGGGATATATATATGGTTTTCAAAAGGGATATGGAGAATTCAGAGGATGAAAAGATGTCATTGACACATGAGACTAGTCTGTATTTGTATATATATTTTTTTTTCTTATGTAAATAGTAGTGACAAAGGGGTATGTGGTGAAAGAGGGAGTTTGGATTTTCGCAATTTATTGATGATGTTGAGTTGAAAATTTTTACATATGAATTTTGACACATTTTTTTTCCTCTACCTATATATATATATATATATATATATATATATATAGTAGAATGTTTAATATATAAATATTCAATGAAATATGTTAAAATTTATCTATAATTGATTATTTGTATTTATTTAAATTATTTCTTCAATTTCGTTTTTCATATTTTGATTTATGTATATATACTTTTGTCGTATAACGAATATAATTATGCACTTAAAGGGACTTGATCTATATAAAACTAGACTGACATATACGAATGTATATATATGTATATATGTACTACTCACCCGTCAACTACTCTGCATATCGGTATGGAGATACACGCATACACGCGCCCGTCTGCGTTGCAAATGATTTTCTATGATTTATTATCTCGAACTGCTACTGCCACTACTGCAGCGCGCTAGTGATGCCTGCTCGGGGCAACTTTTACGAGGGTCGTTTTGCATATATAGGTTACATGCGCCAAAGTTCACATATATATCCATATATTTATTTTTTTATATTATCAAGTTAAACATATGCTATCCGAAATGTATTGCAAAAAAAATTCACGTTATGTCATGTATGAAATCCACAAATATAATTGTATGTGATAGTCGAAATGTTATTCTGAAAATTTGCTACTACAAAGAAGAAATTTTTATGCTAGTTTGAATCTTATTATTGGCATTTTGTGAGGTTCTTCAGGAGCAAGGAAGGTTGTTTAGAAATATTTTAATAGAAAATACAACAAACTTGCGTCTAAATTTATTATGAAATAAAATATTACAATGTTGTGTTGGGTGTAAAAAGCATCAAACTTGGTTTAACCCTAGATTTTTAGAGGTTATCCCCAGATTCAAAGTAGAATTGATAAGCCAACGAGTGCCATAAGGACTCTGGACATTTACCTAAATTAAAAGTGTTAAACAACAATTTCTTATTAATTCATTCAATATCATTTATACTTTTATAATTTTCTCTCTTTTTTTTTCTTAGTAATTAATAATTATAAATACTACAGATACTTTGGTCGATATTTGTTTAATTTTTCTTTATTTTCCACGGAGCATGAGGTTGATTATCACCCAAAATCCTCCGGTTCGCTTCTTACACATACACTCTCCTTCTCTTCAACCTTCATTCACTCACTCATTCTCTCTCTCTCTCTCTTTTTCCTTCCAATTTTGTTTCACTTTCCGTCTACTCTCCAATTAATTAGGACGACCTCGTTAGCCCCCACCCTGAAGTTATCTCTACCATCATGGATTCCATGGATTTTCGGCGCATCCTCATTTTGTCCCGAAAATTTATTTATTTATTCCCCCCCGCATTACTCGATGACTCCTCTAACTCCATCCTTCTTTTATATATATCGAAATGAATATATATACATATACATATATGATATCGAAGACCGAAAACCCGCTCTGATTGCCGCACGCTGTGAGGCCAATAAAAACTAATTAATCGACTGCGCGCCGTTGGTAAACCATGAGCCATGTATATATCTATACATATATATACATACAAGTATATACACGTATATGCATTATTATGTTTAGGCTTATACGCGCACTATATATTATTGAGGTATTGCCAGAATTTTTTTTTTTTTTACCAAAATATATAATATATCCGTTGTTGGCGAGACACAAATAAAAATTGTATATATAAGCATATGCATGTACGTGTATGTATATAGATATGTATGATAATTATGGTGAAAAAAAAAATTCGTACGAATTAAATTATATTTTGAACTAATTATGTAAATTTTATTCTGAAGTTTAATATTAATTTTTAATTTTTTCAACTTCTATACATTACACTGAGACAATTTTCGAGTGAATATTACTTCGTAACTCATATATTAATTAGCCTGGGACATGAAAAAATTTGATGTAGAAAAATTATCCTGCAGTGGAGTAAAATTAATTCTTAATTTGCGTAATGTTTTTTTCTTTTTTTTTTTTACTTCAATTCATATTAAAAAATAATTTAAAATGTGTGATTTTTTTATCAAATATTGTTATATGTCCTAGGCTTATGATGGGTTACGGGGTAATATATGTACTCGAAAATTCTCTCAATGTATATATACCGAAAAAAAAAAACGATGAAATTTAGGTATAATAGATGTATAAATAAATTGTGAAATTGGCACGTGTCAATCGATTGAAATGCGCGCCATATATCGACATCGAGTCGGACGGTGTGCGCGAGAAATTTTTAAATATAGTCTCTCTCTCTCAATGGAATGTTTTTACATAAATATATGTTATTTACTCACAAGTATGTAAATGTTCATGTGAATACGTATATACTATATCCTTCATTATATATTGTCTTACATCGTTTTTATTGTCACGAATCGTCAACCCGAATAAACGCGGACACTCAAACTATATATACGCGCACACATTATACCATACATAAACCTATAAACCTACACACACACAACTATATGTGTCTATACATTTATTGCATGACACATGTTAATTATGTCTATCACCTCCAATAATTCTTATTACCCCAAATCATCTGAGATCTTTTCACAATAAACAAAAAAAATTTGTATGACATTTTACAAATATTAAAATTACATTTATACAATAAAATAAATATTTAAAAGAATAAACCGATGATGATGATGATAAGTATTAGTAGGCAATAATATTTGTATATATACACCTATCGTTAAGTCAACTCTCGTCCACACACATCTCTTTTATTCCCACTTTGTATTCTACACGCTGCGATTCCCGTTCAGAACTTTCATTCATTGGAGATATATGAAGAAACTACAGTACAAACAACATGTATGTATACATACATCACACAAATTGTATATATCTGTCTACATGCTTTTCTCTCGTGCGTTATGACACCTATATTTAAATTATGCCGAATAAGACATACATGATAAGGAAAACTATGTATAGGAAGAGGTTGAGACGATAACAGACATGTTAACAATGATGTATATAGATACAGTACATTTATATATATAATGTTTTAATTGCGTTAGATTTATATAGTCGTATACAAAATATATATTGTGTATATACGATATTTATTTATTATATATCGGTTGCTATAAAGTGTTTTTTAATTATTAATGTACAAAAGGATATAGATGACTTTGTATCTTAATAATTTATGTATATATTTACTTTGAATATACAACTTTATAATTATTATTTAAATATAGTAAACAAATTATATATTATACTAATGTTTTCTGCATAATCTTCATCATTTGTTTAAATTTAAACAACCCGAGATGAAATTTCTCAGTCTTTCGGAGTCTTTTGGAGTTTTTCGGAATCTTTCTGAGTCTTTTCGAGTTTCTAAGAGTCCCTGAGAATTTTTCAAAGTCTTTATATCATCTATCATCGTCTGCAGTCCTGGAGTCGGAGATTCAGGCTTTATTAGTATTTTTGGATCCGTGTACTCGAGACTCAGTCTCTACTAAATATATAAGAGTTAATATCTTAATAATGGAAACATAAAATTATTTCAACAAAATTGGAACATAGAAAAATTTCAGTATTCTATATATTCATAAAATTTATTAAAAAAACAGAAAAAAAAGAATTAAAATGTGTTATCAAGTTAAAATTATAATGTTTATTATTTATCCATTCAATAATATTATTTTTATAAATTAATACGCGTGCGTTGATTATTATTCGTTTTCCATTGAATTTACTGGTTCTATAATGTATAGTTAAAATTTTCTGATGCAATATTAATATGAAAACAAACACATAACAAATCATTTATATCAACAGCAGTTATCTTATTAATGACAAAACATTTATACATTCGCGTGAAATTTACATCTAATACACTAAATGCAGGTAAAGTATCGCATTTTTTAACTATGGCAAAATATTTAAGGACAATGAAAGACTTCCAAATTTTCATCTCGGGATTATTGCATAAAAATGATTGAAGTGATTCAAAATAATCAGTTTTATTGTCGTTAATAATTTAAATGCATCAGAATTTTTTTGTTATGTACCTGCGATGAAGATAAATTGAAAGAAAAAATATTGGAAAACAATAAATAAAAATAAAAAAATCCGGCAAAAGCGTTTTGAGCCTTGGGGGCTGTCGGTTAAAGGATCTAAGATTTATTGTTGCGATATACTTATATACTTACATGGTGTATGTGGCTGAGGTATATACTGCGTTGGCAGCGTGTAAATAGTATTGAGATCCGGGGATCTATACGGCCAGAGCAACGTGCGCGACCACGCCATGGATATTTCGAAGCTATCTCACCCGTGACTCTCGAAGTCGAAGGAGACCGGCTTTGGATATTGTGCTGCACTCGCTCCCCGTGCTGTAGTAGAATAAATATATATATATTGCCACGATCCTGTTCGCATGTTACACATTTCTGTGTATAATAATCCTGCATTTATTCACGTAACTATATCAACTTGAATACAATACTGAGAAATTAATCTATAATTCACATCGGTGATAACTAAGTTATTTAGAGCAATAGGATATTTTCTATTGCACACATGTTTATTTTCCATATGATAATTAATAAAAAAAAAAATGTTTTGAAGTTGGAAAAAAAATCAAAGTGTTTATCGGCTGTAATACAACATCTTAAGATATGTTGGTTTATTATTGCTATTAAAAAATAATGCTATGATTATTTATTAAATATATATATGGATATATATAGATATGTATGTATATTTACGCCAGGTTTTGTAGATACATATATGATGGCATAATCTCAGGCTGATCGTGTTTCAAACCACAGACTTGAATAAAATAAAAAAATACATACACACACGCACAGTTGTTTTATGTATATGCATCAGCACTGATTAGTTATTTTTCTATTTCGATTTATATTGATGTAAACATATTCATGTAAATGTATATAAGACGAATTGATTATGAATAATTTACACAAAAACTAGTACTTCATGATGGAATAGAGGGAATTATCAATTAAGTAGAGATATTTATACAAATATTAACATTCATTCATGAATATAAAATATGTTTACGAGTGAGTGTTGAAGAAGAAGAGCAGATTAATTTGTTTGGCTCACGCATATATATATTCATGTAATATACGGTATGTACATCAATTGTAATTATATGCATAAGTACATAACAGATATTTTTTTTTATATATAATTTATTATTCCTGAATTGAAATTTTTATGCTACTTTAAATCTCATTATTGGTATTTAGTGAGGCGTTCTTCAGGAGCAAGGAAGGTTGTTTAGAAATATTTTAATAGAAAATACAACACCTCGAAGTAGTGATACATATTGCGAAATGTTCCATTCCAAGGCGCAACAAAGAGGAACTTGCGTCTAAGTTTATTATGAAATAAAATATTACAATGTTGTGTTGGGTGTATAAAGCATTAAACTAGGTTCAATCCTAGATTTTTAGAGGTTCTCCTAGATTCAAAGTAGAATTGATAGGATTATTAAGTATATTAATTAATTTCCATTACGAATACGGTTAATATTGAATTCTGCAAATTTAAATTTTCCAAAATAATTAAAATTGAAATTATATATTTTTATTTTGTATTATCTGGCTAGACAAAATTTTGTTATCATTAATAATAAGTAGATATGTATATACATGTTGGAAATATTATAGTTGCGTAAATTTACGACGAAAAAAATTATGAGAGAGGTATAGTGATATGATAAAAAAAAAAGAAAGAATAGGTATAAGACAGTGGACTCTGTCAACTTGGATAGGTTTATCGGCGCAAACCACTCAATATTTTATTATATTGTCATTCAGGGTAACGCGAACCGGTCGTTTAACACGTTCGCGATTTCCGGCGTGGTACGTGACGTCATAATGCGCGTGGTAGTAGCTCACCGCGCGCGCCAACGTTTCCGTGTGGTCAATTCAAAGTGTCCATTTGTGGAATATTCAATTATTTATACAAATAAGAATTTTTTATACAATTCTCTTTATTATTTTTTTTATATTTTTTATTACAATATATATCCTGGAAATAAAAATTGAATTCAACTCTGCATTCATTTACATAAACACACAGATTTGTTTCAGTGTATAAAATAAAAAAATTAACACCCAACAAAATATTTTTTTTCTGCTAAGCGTAATTACAATAATAAATATATAAAAGCATATATGCAGTGCAGTATATTCGGAAAGTAGGCAGGCGGAAAAAGGATACTCACTCTAGAGGTGTCGAGTACAAGAGAATTTGCCTAACGCTTTTCTACAAGGCACCGCCCAATCGTCGTTCTGATTATTCAGATATTTAAATGAACCACACTGAAGATGTGCACTGATGTCGTCGTTGATGCAGGCTACGGAATATTATTATCTACAAAACCCCAAGCATATATACATATATTATACATATATACATCTCTTTATCATCTGGTTGCAACAGTTACATATTATAGATTTATTCTAATTTTGCTAAGCAAAAACATTTTCCAACTATTCTCCCTTTCTTTTTTTTTTTTGCAGATCCACTTACCTTCTTCTTGTCTCTTCCATCGTATATAATATGCTGCTGGAACTTCCGGTAATATATATATATATACTTGATAGGGTAAAAAGTGAACTCTGATGGTTAACGCCCATTTCTCATAAACGTTGAGGGGGTGACTTTTCATCACAAACACCCCCTGTTTCTTCATTTATATATTTATATATACTGCATGACTTCCCCTTATTATATAGTGTTATATAGGAGATTGGGGGAAAATTTTCACGTATTTGCAATTTAGGGGTTGGTCTATGTGACTATATGTAGTATATATGTAATATCTTCGCGCATACGCATTGAAGTATCTTCATTCTCATTCGTGGAATTTTTTAAGAGTGGGTGCGGTTGCATAAATGAATTAAAAAAAAAAATTGATGAAGATAATAAAATAAATTTAATCCATAAAAATATTTTTCTGAAAATAAATAAAACTGGAATATATATAACAAATATATAAATATGTATAAATAATAATTATTACTATTATGATATTGAATGTATAAATAAATGTTTATTCAATGAAAAAAAAATTTTTTTTTTTTTTAAATATTTGCAAGTTAATGGGATGAAAATTGTTTTTGTAATGAGTATAGAGTATGGGGATGTATGTACTAATGTTTATGTGGATGTATTGTGTGTATATGGTGGAATATAGTGATATATAAGAGAGAAGCTGAAAAAATAAGTGCGAAATGAGTCAGTGAGTGTGTGGAAGAGAGAAAAGGAGATGGAAAAAATACAAAAAAAACAGAGAGAAAGAATGAAAGTCGTTCCACCAGGTAAGGAATTCATCAGCAAGAGGTTGGCAAACGTGCACCACCATAAAACCCAATGATTTACGCCGACATTTTATGAGCAGTGCCAGACGCCCGAGTTTGTGAATTTTTCGTTGATTCTATCCAACCCGTGCACATATATATAAATATATATGGTATATTTATTAGAATATATATTATATTTATGAATGTATATATACAATTTTTCTCAAAAGAACAGAGGATTTGCCATTTTTTTACCAACAAAAAATTCTTTCATTATAAATAGCAATTTTTTTTTTAGTAATATTAAATATAGGGAATGAAATAATGCGAAAGATTTTTTGACTTCTTTGAAATTTTTGCAGGGAATAAAAGTTCCCCACTATTCGTTATTTTTAAATTTCTCGACACACTGCGAATTTCTATTTCTTTTCTTCTTATGGGTTTTTATATATATTAATATTTTTTTTATTTTTATTTTTGTATTCTCATTTTTATTAGTTTTGGCTTTTTTACATTTCTGTTTCACACCGATATTCGTCCGCGGAGTTGAGATTAACTCACCGATACGATGTATGTTAATAGTATATTCGCATAAGGAAATAGATTTATTGCTATGTGTATTATAAATTCAAACGCGCAAAATATCGTGAGGGAATTTATATGTCGTGAAATTCAATGTCGACAGTTTTTGTTTTTTTTTTTGTTACAATAATTTTTTTTATATAGCCATTTCATTTTTTCTCTCGTTTTATTCGTCTTTTTTCCCTTTATTCTTTTTGACCCAATTTTTATTCACATTGAAATTATATTTTTTACACTCTTATATACACTAAAGGTAAAAATTAAAGGGTCAAAAAAATTTCCGAAATTTTTAACAGACTGTATCTCAGTGAAAAATGGTCGTATTGAGGTTTCAAAAAAACGAAATTGAAGCTGAATAAACAAGCTATCTATCTCAGTCAATGGTTTAGCTAAAAAAAATTTTCCCAAGTTCGTGGACTCAAAAAAAAAGACACAAAATTTGCAAATTTTTTTTTTCGCGCTATTTCTTAGGATCACGTAATAGTTATTATTAACCGTAACTCTTTTAATTTTTTCGCTATAAGGTTTGAAAACTAGAGACTCAGAGCTTCAAAATGCTTTTTTTGGAAACTCGATACGACCATTTTTCACTGAGATACAGCCTGTCAAAAAACACGGAAAAATTCCGGAAATTTTGATTAATTGTTTATGAAATTTTCAATTTCTTTCAAGAAAGCGATAAATGTATGCTCTTTTTTTTTTTATTTTTATAGTGTTGTTGCATTATTTAATCCATCTAAAATCTCAAAAAATAAATAAAAAAACCATGGCAAAGAATCATTAAAAAAATATATAAATATACGATTTAAAATATATTCTTTCATAAATACGTATTCAAGCAAACAAATATATTTTTTCTCGAGAAATGAAATTGAAATGAATATATAAACACCCAGTATTATTAATGAATTCAAAGTTTATATATCACGCACGTAAGTATTAAAACACAGTGTTTTGTTTACGTACTTAAAAAATGTTTACATATATATTATATTTCTCGCATGAAATTTCGAAGAACTATCAATTGAGTTCAGTCAAACTTTTCCTTACATTTTTACATACATGTACATATATATATATACATATATATAATATAATGTATATGTATACTCACACATGCACACATACACAAATAATATAAACGCAGCAAATAAGTCTCGTTTTGCGTCTCTTCATTCTTGTCGAAGCACAACAAACGTGAATGAACGTTTCAGTGGATTCCGGGAAGTTGAAAACGGGGAGGAATTTGTAAGCGCGTGCTCACAATCATAGTACTTATATACATGATATATACACACGCGCATCACGGAAATAATACGTGTATTATGTACATATATACTTACGCGTACCTAAAGAAAAAAAAAAAAAATAAAAACAACAAATAAAAACGCCGTTTAAATATCTATGAATTAAATTAATTTTCATTTCAATATAAATCAAATAATTATATAAATATCAATATTTTTTAAAGAGCTGCATGCTTTATAAAACAACTCCGTTAACTCACATTTTAACATAGATCCATGTGCTTATTATATTTGTAATGGTATATAAAACATAACATGGTTATACAGTATATAATATAACGTGGACATTTTTCACGCAAACCGCGTATTCATGTCGTTACTTCTACGGAAAGCACGTTTAATGCTTCCCATTCTTTTATTTATACTTATATACCAAACACGTGAAATCAATCATAAAGTTGCATTCCGATGCGCTCGAATAAAAAATAAAATATTATATTTATATTCTATTAAAATAATTAATTCTAATCACGGATTTTATATAACGATATCTTTAATTCATATTTATAATTCATTATATGCGTGACTGAATTATTATATAGTTTATATTAAATTAATTTTTCATTTGCTATATATATGTTTCTAATTTTTATTAATGAAATGATGTGTAAATGAAATTGAATGATGGATGAACGATCGAAGTGGATCATATTTATTTCTCACGGTAACGAAAAAAATTTCTTATATGTTAACCTGAGGAGGCGCAATTGCATTCGAGAGTCTCCGATAACACACACATATACATATATAACTACAATATACAGAACTTATGTATATCGATATATATTGGCAATTGTCGATTCATGCAGGCGTGGGAATCAATTTAACGGTTACTATAGTTAAATTGGATTATTATAGATCGGGTAAATCGTAACAAATTTAATATCGTTTCAATTCCGTCATTGTTTTTATAATGCGAATAATTTTTATTAAAATATTTCTACATATGTTATACCTATATATTTATTGATATCATTTATATATATTTGTTTAGCAAAAATTATAAGAAAGAATTGTATAATCCTATAAATTATTTTTATTAATTTTTTTTTTTACTAATTCATATTATCAAATCAATCAAGTTCTAAAGAAATATTATTATATTCATGTATATGTATTAATTTTTATCTTTTTTATTTACTGATAAATGTATACTCGAATCGCAAAAATATTTATTTGACGTGCTCTAGTATTTATTTTATGAAAGACTTGGTGTTCAAGTGGAATAAAAATAAACTCACTTAAAAGAGAAAGATATGAAGAGAAAAAATTAAATCAAAAAAATATTTGTACCGAGAAAAATAATATTTTTATTTTTTAGTTGAAGAATTAAATTTTTTTGTATATTATAGGCTACTATAATTATTTCATGAATCTTTAAACAAATACATTGTTTTATTTAATGGTAATATCACAAAGAATTTTTAAAATAATTGTAGATACATTAAGCAACGAAAAAAAAAAAAATTTATTCAACCAAGATAAATATATAAAAATGTTTGGTATTTATTGAATTGAAATGAATGTATATATTTACTATATACAAGTTGCAATATCATGGTAGACAAACTTGGTTAAGAATTCAATTGAATATTTCCTGAAGCCAAATGAAAGCGAAAGCGCGCATCAGAGATTGAAAAATAAATATAAAAAAAAAAAAGAAAAAAAGAAGATGAAGTGGATATTTGTGGCCGAAGGTGGATCATAAGAGTCGTACCACCTACGTTATTCATTTCACTACCACCAGTGATCTTTATAAACGTTGTTACTATGTATACATACACATAGATATTTCTACTAAACACGAACACATTAATGCATACAATAATATAGAAAGAGAGGCAGGCGGAACGGATGCGCAACATGGAATGAAATAATAATTCATGTAATTACAGTACTGTATAAGGCCCAGGAGCGTATCTATATCAAATATGATGGAAATAAAACTAAAAAGAAAATATAAAATGCAATAATATATAATAAAT
>JAQQBS010001422.1:25542532-25565847 GCA_030347275.1 Microctonus aethiopoides | reverse complement strand
AAAAAAAAAAAAAAAAAAAAAACAAATTAAATAATAAATAAATTTTATGATTTTAAATATTCTCTCGTAGCATTTAGCACCTTATCAAAATATTGTACTTAAATATACCAAGGTATACAAAGGTACAATACATTTATCAGGCCCATGCATTCATGTATATGATTTATTTATTTAATTTTATTTGTGTTTACTTATATAGATTTATAAAATAATGAAAAACAAAATTAGAAATATAGCTACAAATTATCCAAAGGTTGAAGATATACGTGCGTACATATTTGAGCACACTTAAGTATATAAAAGGTATAAATATTGCGTATACATGTATGTGTGGGAGTGGTTGCACGCCGGGCGGACCACATTCCGCATGTTGAGACGAGTGCACTCGCCCCCTTGTGTAGTTCATCGTGTTTGTGTGGTACTGCGCATACAGATTTATATATATATTTATATGTAACGAACAAATATTTTAGTACACATATAGTACAGTGTTTTTTTTATTCTTTGATTAATTGTTTTATATATTCATCAGTAGTTTAAAATGTTTGCGGAGTAATATAAAAGAAAATCATTATTTGTTTTTTTATTTTTTTTTTAAATGATTTTAAATTGTTGTAGTTTTATTATAATGTTATACGTATGATTTTTATAAATAATATAATATTGATGTGTAATATAGATTTATTTATGGTTTATAATAGATGACATCTCTTCAAATATTTAATTTCGATTTTTATTTTTTGATGTATTTTTTATTATTTTTTTTTTTAATGTTTTCTAGCAAAAAAATTTTTCACAATTTTCCCAGGATGCAGGTCAAATTTTTTGGTGACTTTCCATTTAAATTCAACCGTATTTACAGACGTTACGACCTAATCAACAATTTTTTTTTTTCATCTTCATCTCATTTTTATATTTTTATTTTTTTTTTCTTTTGTTGTTGAAATTTTAGAGAATAAAAAAAGGGTTATTTTAGGTACGCAGACCTGTGTCAACCGCGTACCTATTTGAGGAATTACCAGTGTGAGAAAATCCATTAAGAATAATGTATATAACCAACGGGACTACCCTTTGACTATAACGGTTCTTACGTAACCTTCGAAAAAAAAAGGGGTGGATCATTGATGAATGTTTTTTTTTTTCATTTTTGAGTATATTTTCTTATTCAGGTAAACCATAAACCGGATGCCCAGTAAAGACATTTCTCGCACACCTGACATCTTTTTCCCGTAATAATATACGTGTATATGTTTGCATGTGTGAGTTTGTGTGATTAAAATAATAAAAAAAATTAAAAAACGAATTAAAAAACAATTTTTTTCTTCAATTTCAAATATAAATAAAACTTTGAATGATTTGAATAATTTTTTATCTTTTCTACCCTCATTTTCGTAACTGAAAATTAAATTAAAAGAAAAAACTTTAATACACTATCACATTAAAAGCTACAAAATATAATAAAAAAAATTTTTTTTCCTCGTTGAAATATATAAAAAATAAAAACTACAAACAAGTATAAAATGGGAGTGTCCACCTTTAGGGGGTTGTGCCACAATGGGCTGGCATTATCAGCCTCTTTTCCCTTATGGCGTTATATTATTGCATTATTTTCACCCTATATAAAAATACACGAAGGGTAAATTCCAGATGCGCATGTCACAGAGCACATGGTTTTTCGCGCAACCGCCTACGCAACAAAATACAATACACAATATAATTTCCAGACTACCATGAATCCAATCGCGAGAAATTATTACATTCAAGAGACTCCAATCACTGTAGATGACACCAGACACTATATACATCATACATTACTATTACTCATCACCAATAAAAAAATTTACTTTGCACTGAATAAAAGCGAAAAAAAAAAATCAATTAAATAAAGAAAAAATAATCTAATAACTTTTCTGATCATTTCATCATACTTATATTCATCTTATTTATTTTTTAATCAGCGCTTTATTATAATTCATAAGAAATAATTTCTAATAAATTTCTAATAGCTGAGCAATAGTACATAAGGGTATATAATTAGTTCTTATAAATGTTGTGTGGTTTTGATGATGCTATGAAATATATATCAAGCGAAAGAATTATGCACACGTTTGATTGCTTGCTCACTCGCACCACCATAAAAATTACTTCAGACTTCACTATTTTACTCTCTCTCGTTCTCATTATATGACATATGTATTTGTATATGTGGTCCATATGAGCCCGAGTCGTCGTCGTCGTGCTACACTCCTAGGCACAACACAGGGACAGTTGAAGCTCTACTCACTGTTGCGGCGCAAGAGGGGTCGACGGAGAGTTAGCAAAGAGGGGGTAACGTCCACGATTCGGCAGTGATGCAGAGGGTTTCAGTCGTCTCGCGCCAGTCGAGTCATGCGTGTGTCTTGACTCGTTTCATTACTGAAATAAAAATAAAAAATAAAACATACTACAATATTTAGCCAATTATTTTACAGACACAATAAAAAATAAATAGTCATATATTTCTTATTCCTACAATTATTTTCAAGCAATAATCATTAGTAATAAATAATAGACTCCAATAAATAATTACAAAGACAAAAAAAAAATATTGACAAATAATTTTCAGATTATAAAAGTGAAAAAAATATTTTCATTTAACAAAATTTGTTTGCTTTTCATTTGACGAGCTTTTTAAATTTTGTTGACATGAGATGAAACGGAAGAGAATCAAAATAACATCATCCCCCCATCGTGTGTCTGAGAAAAAAAGTGTTCCCCTTCCTTAATCCTCTCTGTTCTCCGCCCCCACCAACATCACCGTTACTATCACAAGTATAGTACGACAGTTTCGTCCGCCCTCTCTGTCACCCCACCACTACTGCTATCATTATATTAACGAGCAGAGGAGACCCACGCCCCCCACCTTACTGCCCCACGCGCGCTTTACTATAGTGGCCCCACGGTGAAATCGTCACCCCCGATCACGCGCGAGTCTTGCGGCCGGGACGCAATTCGGCTTTCGTCGCTCGTCCCGTCGAGGTGAGCGGTGCGCGGCAATAACGTGTTCATATAATATATGCTTTGTCGTACATGTACTCACATATAATTACGTTTTTCCCACTGTTCTCTTTGGTGTCGTTATTATTTACTCGCCCACTTTGTTTGTCTGATAATTTATTCAATTCTTTGTTCGTTCAAAAAGGAAAAATTAAAATATGTATATAAGTATAAAGAAGTGAAAACAAAGTGAAAAGGAAACGGGTGAAACAAATGAAAATTTTTGTTTTGAATTGTGATTAACAAAGACAAACAAATTATTTCAAGTAATTGGGACATCAAAATGACATTGGTGTGTGAAATTAATTTAATATAAACATATTGCTGTGGGATTTTGTAGTTGAAGAAAAAAAAAATTTTTTTCTTTTTTATTAATGTATAAATTATTTATTTAATGAAAAAGTAATTATTATTTGTGCAACGTGATTTTCTGATATTGATGAACAGTGTAATAAATATACGATACACGTCGGAAAGTTATATATTGTGACAGTGATACAGCTTGAAAGAGAGAATGTAAAAAAAAAAAATGGATTGGTGGAAATAAAATGAAATTAATTTTATTTGTGAAAGTTCAATCGATAGAAGTATTTATAATTTTTTTTTCAAAGGAAATCTGTTAAACAAAGTGATTGATATATATGCAGTGCAGTGATTATATTTGGAAATTTATACTTTGTTTAGTTTATGAATATAAATATCTCAACAATTGGCTATGGTGCTGTCTACAATATTCTGCAACGTGAAACTCGACCATATGAGAATTCTCGTTGACGGCTAAAGGTAATGAAATCACTTCCGCGTTGATTAGTAGTGTTTCTTACTTTTTCATAACTTTGTGCTTTCAATTTCACAGACATATTGTGTGTGAATGAATGTTTATATTCTATGTAAAGTGATTATATTTCTATTTTTTTTTTTCAATCTAATTTTGTGCTGGCGGTGGAGATGTGTAATTTATTTTCTCTGTCGTAGAGTGAAATTGTGTTATTAATTTTTGGTGCTCTATTTTTCGTTTTATCAAATTTTTCAGTAGTTTTCTAACACACCTATATTATCATCGCAATTTTGAAAATTAAAATTGCTCGTTTAAAAAATATTCACTCACGAAAAATAAAAAATTAAATTTCCAAATTTTAATATTCAAGCGTTATTTTCGCTCTTGTAAAATTTCTGCAAGTCTAATTCCATCGAGCAATTTCTCTTCTCTCAATATAATATAATATATATTATATTAAACCACAAAAAAAAAAAAAAAAAAAAAAAAAAAAAAAAAAAAAAAAAAAAAAAAAAACAACAGAGATTTTTATAAAAATTTACAACAATTATTTTTTATTCGTATTCAAAGAAATTTATTGACGCATTTCTGGGCTTGCATTCAAATGTTTTAGCAAAATTTAATTCCCGAAATCGAATGTATATCTATAACATATACATATTGAAAAAGGGTTCGAGAATTTAATGGAGCAGTGCATATTACAAATGGAATATATAAAATCGACTCTCATCTTTATTTTCAATACCTTGGCTTACATATATAAAATAATATATGTGCACACGTATGTATAGAATAAATGAAATAAAGGAAATAATCTTGAAACGATTGTGGAGCACCAGAGGTGGTCGCATTTCATGCAAGAGAAAGAAGCAACGAGAGAATGATAAAGACAGAGAAAACGCGAATGGCATCGGCTTCCTTTAAAGAGTTTACTCTTGTTTTTCGTTAGCTCTTTGAAAATTATGATTGTTTGTCCGCGAGATTTACAGCTCGATGTAGTTTCGCAGTGAATATAAAAGGATGACAAAAGAGAAAAAACAACTGAAAAAATTGAAGAAAAAAAAAAATAAAAAAAATAAATAAAAATATACAGATTGAGAATATATGAAAGAAGAGAATAAGGGGCGAATAAAAAAATACATGTCACGATATATAGTTATGTGTTCAATACGAATATATATTCAAGCGAACCTTTAGAGGTTATTTCATTAGAAAACAAATATAAAAATTTTAAAATGAGGATGAGGGATAAATTTCTGTTTGTGTGTGTACGCAAAAGACGGTGGGAAGAGGAAGAGGAATGAGAGAAAGAGAGAGAGGGGGATCTAACGAGGACAGTATTTTACTAAGATTATAAAGAATCTGTATGTACACAGCGTCGGCTACCAGAAATCTTTCTTACTAACTTTATGTATATTCTTTTTGAATATGTGTTTTGTTTTGTATGTATTTTTATGTATGAATAAACTGAATCTTCTTTTTTGTTAATCTTTGGTGTCGTCGGCTTCACGCCTCGTACACTGATGCACTGAAATATGTATACATATATGTGTATATTAATATTAAACTTTATTTTATTTACATTGTGAGTCTTACAGTCATCGTGTACATGTTTAAGTGTAATACAAAGGATTATTATTTTTTTTTTTTTCAAGATTGCAAATCATTTATGACTGCACTGTAATAATTAGAAGTCAGTTTTATTCGTAAATATTTTTAATATTCATGTATATACTACAGATCATCAATAGATATTATGAAATTATATTCGCTCGTCTATTTTTCTTTGTATTATTTTGTTTCTTTTTTATACTCTCTGGAGTTAATTATTCACTCGTTTCGGTCGATGATTTTTCTGGTGGATTTCTTTGAAGAGAATATGGGACATGTGAAATTAAAGGGATTCTCCAATTCCTAAAATAATCAGCTATAATTTGTATACACATATAATAAAGAATCTTAGTTTAATTTTCAGTTGAAGCATAGATAAATATTTGTTTTTATTAAATTTAATAAATGAAAAACAAATAAATATTCTGATTAAAAAAAATCAAAGTAATGAAAACTAATATAATAAAAAAAAAAAGAATAGATTGATGCATGGCTTTCTGTATATTTCTTTTCTTTTGTTTTCAATTATCGTTTTCACAGTCGATGAATAGTAAATTAAAGTAAAATGAAGAGAAAAAAAAAATGAAAAATAATAAAAGTACGATATTGTTATAACAGACGTCGTTGCTGAGAGTATATACATATGTGTATGTACTATATGCACAAATATATATATGTATATATAATATATATATATATATATATGCACCTCAGTCGAGTGAGGCACCCGCGGCAGTAAAAGGCCTAAAGTTTTTAATACTTTCAGTTGTTTTTATGGCGGTTGGCATTTGCTCTTTTTTATTGTTCCCTTCTCGCGGCGCGCACCGTCTCTCGTGGGTCCACACTCACACAAACTGCATACATATATATACGTAAAAAAGAAGAAAGATAAGGAAGCATTGTAAGAGAGAAAAGGGAGAGAAGATTAAGAATAAGGGGGGAGTCAAAGTCACGTCTCTCTTTCTCTCTTTTTCTTTCTCTGATGTACGACTTGGTCGGAGCAGCGTGAAAAAAATCCCATAAACCAGTAAAAAACTATTGGATATGTGGGCAAAGGAGGTGGAGAAAAATAAAAAAGTCAGAAAAAGAGATGGACGTAGAGTAGTATTGCAAACGAAATTCCTCTTATGACGAGCCACGCGTGATTTTCTCTTTCTATTCTTCATATTTTTTTCTTTTTCCTCTCTGTATATTCTCCCTACTCAGAGAATATATATACACACATGTATGTATACATACAAATGGAATGGACATGTGTGTTTGTGTGCGAATATGTCTGGCAAATTGAGAAAGAGAAGTCACCTTTAGTGAGGCCCTAAGTTCTACCTTACTATTTTCTTCACATCTCATGATTCGTAAAAGAGGTTTCCATACACATTTTATTATATGTTCTCTCTTGTTATTAACATTCCAGAAATATTTCAATTAGTTATTTCTCATCTTAATTTTACTATATTCGACAACGTGAGAATAATTTATATTATTTCTGTTTACATAGATTTTCATCTTTTCCTTTTTATATTTTCTTCCATAAATCATCAATTTTTTATTTCAAGTCATATTCTTTTGATATATTTGCTTATATATATATATATATATATATTCTTGCGGCCATCCGTGCGAATTAAAAAGCCCAAGTACGATGTGAAGAAAAAAGAGGAGAGATAAAAAAAAAAATTGAGCAAAGAGAGAAATACATAAAATGACAAACGATGGACACATGTGCACAACTGTCTTCTCTTCTTCTCTTTCATATTTTCACTTCCTTCTCACATGATGTTTATTTTTCAATCTCACTCTCTTTGCCTTTCTCATCTCATTTAAATGTTTTTCGTTGAGCTTTTCTATCTCTCATATTACTTAATTTTTTCCATTTATTCTTCATCCTACTATACTTATATGGTTATATATTCGCCATAATATTTCTTACCACGCGTTCATTGCAAAAAACATTGACCCGGCATCGTGCCGTGTAGTCGTCAAACACAATCAGGGATTCATATGTGTATATATTCCAATGGAATAATTTGCATCTAAACTGTTGTACGTATTGGTAATATATATAAATATATACATACCAATATCTTTGCCACTTGGTAGAACACGAAGACACCAACGGTTGTTGATTATTCGTACGACGAGCGATGAATTCCGAGAAACAAAAAGCAAGATATGGTATGGCATGACGCCATGTTGGATTCGGATATCACCTGCGCATTTAACCCGATCGTGAAGTTAAAGATATATATATAAATATATGTATATAAGTATTCATTTTTTTTTGTTTTATTTTTTTTAATTTTTTATATACACTTCCATCGTTCCCTTTTAGCTTTTGTTTTTTTATTTATATAATATCTTCATATATGCGCCACCCGCCTTCAATTTAAACCGGTGACTTTGCTTCTTCGTTCTCTTTAATTTTCTTTACAGTAAATACGTGTGGTGGTAGTTAACCCTCTCACATGGCATGAATGCATATATTTATATAGGTATATTGTATATGTATATATACACACTGGGATAGAATGAGAATTAGAAATGAAGAAAGGACGAAATGAAACAGTGAGAAATGGATGGTATAAGATGTCGATATATATATATATATATATATTTTTATATTTATATTGTACACATTCAGAAGGACTCTATGACGGTGATTTGGACTTGACGATAACGACCGGTTATTAAACTTGAGATAATTATCGATTTTAATTATCGAATGCGAATACCCGACCGCCATCAAAAACCTTTTGCCGTATTCCTTCATTCTCCAATATTCTCTCTCTTTTATCCCCGTTTCTCACCCGTATGTTTTATGCCCTCAAGAAAAATATATATACATATATATGGAACACGCACACATATGCATAGGCATCCATAGAAGTCTAAATAATTTTTGCACAGTCAGTTCATTAAAAGTTCGCATCATAAAAACGCAACAACCCGTAGCTTTATAATAATCTGCCAATTAGTTAAGCAGTGTATGGTCATTTAAAAGAATTTTTTTCTTCCCAACAATAAGAGAGAGAGAGAGAGAAAAAAAATATGAAAAATCACAAATTTATTATTTATTACTTTTTTATTTTCATTTTCAATATCCATATGTTAATTTTATTTTTGGGATTAAATTAAAACATCGCAATCTATAATATTATACTTATGCATAAACGATTCCACATTTAAACTAAATACTTACATTCTTTATTAAAAATTACGTGGTCTTTAGTGACGCTAATACCATTATATTCAAGAAAATGAATTCATAATTAGAGCAACCGCTATAACCTATAATATATATACACACTCGCAAGCGCGGGGACGCCTAACCCACATTCCACAAGGCACCAGCTGTCCCCGGCAGCTCGTTTCAATAAACTTTTTTTTTTTTTTTTATTTATTTATTTTTTTATTATTTTTATTATTATTCTACTGCATCCTTTTTCGCTCATGCATACATAAATGTACAGATACATATGCCTGTCTTTTTACATCAACAAACTTGCTCCTATAGATATATTAACACCCACGCAAAAATAGTAGGTAAGGCCCCAGACATGCCGGTAACTTCAACGTCAGGGTCTTATACTCTATATACTACATTATACATACAAACACTGTATATACTTGTCTGTACACATATATGTCTGACTAGCGGTATTGAAAAGAAAGAATGAGATAGTGCGAACAACTTAACTGTTGGACAATGTGTGGAAGAGAGTGTGCCAGAGAGATGTTGTTTGGTGTAGTTATAGCTGCTAGCTAACCGGTGAGCGCGTGCCGTGCTCTCCATATCCGGGGCGAATAATGGGCGTGGGCCTTATAATACTGGATGGACTTGTGGTCTAGTAGTGTAGTGTCTCATGATATCCCACAGTTTACTCTGTGTTTATGTATATTGGTATATATGCTTTAATATTATTGTGTTTTAGCTATACTTTTATTGTTATGCTAGATGTGTATAAGCTCTCCAGTGTAAATATATGTAACGTTTGATTTAAAAGTATTTGAGAGTTATGTGCATAACGAGATATATAACACTGAGACCCATAAAATATAATGGCAACTCAAATCCAGTCTTGTTTTATGATACAGGAATGTCATTTAGATTTGTTCATTACAAATACAAAACATATAGGGGATTATAACTAACTTGTTACATCGTGTTGATTAAGTTGTTAACATGAGGCTTCGTGTTGTGTAATTTGGCATGTCTGTTGATATAATGTGAGCTGTCTGCATGAAGCCTAATTTTTTTTTTTCATAAAGAGTCGTTGACTATGTTTTATAATATGACAAATTAGCAAAAAATTAAAGATTGTGCATTGAGAAGAATCTTCATTATTATTATTTTTGAAAGTTATAATGATTGGTTTCAAAATGGTTATTACGGGATATATTATCAAATATTTTGTTTTTTTTTTTAATACAAATTGATATTTGTATGGGCTCAACATAATTGTTGTTCCCAAAACTAAATTTTTTTTTTTTTATTAATTTCAATGCAAGAAATAATATAATATTACGTAAATTAATTAAGAATTATATATTCAGGTTTTTTGTTTTTATAATAATTATATACTATAAGTTCTTCCGTGTTTTTTAAAAAATGTTTTGGATTTTTTTGATTTGTATATATGTATATGTTGTCTATTACTTCTTGATTCAGTTGTACACATTGGCACAATTTCAATGTTTGATCAATATAAACTTTTTTGATAAGCAGGAAATCGTGTATTCAATGTCGGTTGGTTAAATATGACAAACATATATACACGTGCCATACCACATGTGTCGTGGATATGTTCATATACATTAAACATACATACATAAATATGATGGGTGTATGTCAGTGTACTCGCGTATTTTCCCTTTCTCCTTTAGTTTATGTTTTGAGGGGCAACAAAAGTGCTGATGAAGACCACCAGGTCATTGGTCTTTATTTATGCAGTCGTTTTTTCATATATTTCTTTCAAGATTCCATATTTGACATATTATCATAACATAAGCTCACTGTTCTATGATAGAGTAATTATGAAAAATGAAAAAAGTTACTAAGGAGATGTGGAAAGGAAAATAAAAATTTTTCGAAAATGTCCTTGATCGAGCGGAAGTGTCGCGAAAAATTAAAAAATAATACGTTTGTATTATGTTTTGTCAATTATGCAAATATCATTTTATATTTATATAATTGAAAATTAAAAAATGTAATAACAATGAGTGGAGTGAAAACATTCGAATGTTTTAATAAATCATGGTGAATGAGTATAAGAAATACAGCAAAAACATGTTGAGTGTGTCAGATATCGCAGATAATAACAATTCAAGATATATATACATATATTACCGCTGAGTTGGTCAATGGCCTTCGACTTGTTCGTTTCACACACTCTTCTTTCATTATTTTCCTTTATTGTTTTCATCTTTTTAATGTAATTGCATAAATAAAAATAATTTTGTATAATTTTCTAAATAATCAACACATAGTTGTAAAAATAATAAGAAATAAATAAGCAACGAAGAAGAACTTGTATTAATCGCGTGGAAAAAAAATTTACCTAATGCAAAAAGAGCAGTAATAAAGGAACAAAATGTTTGGAGAATTCATTAAAACTTTCGTTGAAAAATTAATTTTTTTATTCTATTTTATTTGATAATTTTTTTCATTTAAGTATTTTATATGGGGCTGCCAAATACGCGCGTCTGATGAATGTCCCCAGGGACCATCACACGCGGTGAGTGAAATGAAGACGCGGTGAATCTCGATGGACAAGTCGCGGCGTTGAATCGTAAATTTAAATCTGTGCGCACTTCGATTCCTGCATTTCAAAGATCAATCGCATCATGTGAGGCAAGTGAGTTCCATCAAACGTGTGCTAATAAAAAGGTGCTTCTGGATTTTATACAGTGCTTGGACCCTATATACTACCACAAGTCCTTTCTTATAAATACGCATATACATATTTGAAATTCAAAAAGGCGACGGGATTGCAAGTTAGGTATTATAGTAAATTGTCGTTGGTTTAACTTTTATCGGGCGCCTTTGCTAACTCCACCAACTATACATGTATATATCGAAGGGAAAAAGTTGTCCGATTTTGAACTCACGCCCGCAAGACCCGCGTGTGTGATGTCGTCGTTTTAGCGTGTAGATATATTCCGGCAGAGAAACTCATAAGGGCTTCAATCATTGAGATCCAACTCGTCTCAATAAGGCAAGAGCTGTCCCGTCACACACGATCGAAGAACGGTCAACTTTCTTTTTCTCTGTTATTTCGTCCCCATCGTAAACACAAGCGCCAACGCTATACAATGAACAAAATAAATAATAAAATAAAAATATTCTGCGAGTGATGGGTCCAAAAACTTGAAAAATATACTTGATTCTTTCTTCTCAATAGGGGCCCCGTATCGTATTCATTTTCCCCACTTTTTCAGGAGCTCCTCCCGATGCTTTGAGACCGATGAACGAATAAACTCGATCACGTTTTATCTTACAGGCGATTCCCACCATACTCTGCTGCAAAATCGTGCTGTGAATCTCGTGTGGTTTGATTTTGCTCGCTAAACTCGAATTCCACCTCCAAGGTGGGCCTCGCAATCTCTTAAAACTTATTCTCAAATAATGCATGAGATTCGAAATTTTAATAATAAGTTCCATTCAAGGAAACATTGAAATTATTCGCAAAAAAATTTATCAATACCCAAGTCGAAATTTTGTTCCTACTTTAGATCTGAACATAGCTCGTTTTGTAGCAATTGAAGGTATTATTAAGGACGAGCTATTTAATTTTAGTCCTTTTTAAGACCTTAGAATTGGCAGATATTTCCATTTCTTCCACTTTATGGTATAAAAAAGGTATAACGAATTTTAATTCGAACCTTTTTATGTTCACATGGATGATAATAAAGGTATAAAAAAGGAACAAGTTAGGAAAACTAAGGAGTTTCTAAGGTTCAAATGAATATGAAGGATATGAAAGGTATATTAGGAAGTCACTATTTAGGACTTACGAGGTACATTCGAGATACAGTAAGGAGAATAAAGATCTAATGTAGGAATAAAATTTCGGATATTTTTTTTATTATGCCAATAGGTCAAAAAATTTTGAAATTATATACTTACCTTAATCATACATACCATTTATTTTGTTTATTTTTTCATCGCAAATATTTGGACTGACGGATATGAAATTTCATTTATATTTTATTATTTTCTTAGGTGTGAAATACTAAAGTGGCTGGCCTTATCTTACACTGGGTTCCCGCGTTAATTGTTCGATACACACAAGTCACCCACGCCCGGAAGCCGACTTCCCGCGGTGGGTCTAATCAACGCACACGGAATTGCGTCTACATACACCATACAATATATATACCATACTCTCAAAAGAAACTAGAAGGTCATTTAAACGCGAACAACTATCGCATACCGATTCGACAATTAATTTTTTTTCTTTACTTTATATTTTTAAAAGCAAAATATAATGATAGAATTTATATAAGTATATTATGCTTTCGACAACTATAAAATGTCGTGTATAAAGGATTTTATTTTCATGTAAATACATTGCATATGTACATGTAAAATGATGTATATACTCGTATATACAATTTTCATTATTCGCATCTCTTATTGGGTGATTATACACGACTGCTACAGCAGGATAATTACTGCGGCTTCTCTGTTAACTTTGCCATATATCGCTCATTATCAATATTTAGAGCACGCTGCATTGTGTATATACGCTCTAGCTTGAAAGTCTTGCGAATTAAAGAGTGAGAGGCGGAAAGAAGAAAAGGAAACAGAAAGAAAGTGACTATATATATATAAACATGGACATAAGGAACGCAAGCGAGTTCTGCCCACGCGACGGATCGAGGCCTCTCTCTCTCTTTCTCTCGTTCTCTCTCACCCGATACTCGGGTGTGCCCAAGTATTCATTGTCTTTTAAATTATGATATCGTCGATATTTATTTGTGTTTATATCAAATAATAAACTCTGTAAATTATTCAATTTCTTTTTACTTATTTATAGGTTATCTATTGTTTTTTTTTTTTAGTTATATTAATTTTTCTTTGTTTTTTTTTTTTCATAAATGTAATGTAGTCAATGACGAATATGTCAAGAGGAATTTTATACGCACGATTTTAGGCGTGTCAGTATGCATTTTCTCCAGTGAACCCACGGTATGTAGGTTATATACATATCGTTTATATATATACATATGTGATGTCGCGTCGTACCGGAATGTCGCTCAGGACGCGACCAGTTTGCTGGTTTATACCTGTAGTATGTGCGCTAAGGAATTGATGGTGATCACGAGTTCGAGTATAGAAATATATTAAGTGAGCGAGAGATAGGTGGAAGAGCTTGCAGACAGTTCCGGTGTGTATACATGTATATACATATGTGTATATATTGTACATAGACTTGCGTCCCTCTCGGAGAAGGTTGATTTGGTTTTTTCTAGAATTAAAAATTTTTTCCAAATTTTCATAAAAAGATATCGTTAGCATTGAACGCACAGCTATTCTAATTATTTCTACTACAGTTAATAATAAACTCACTCTAATAAAGTCAAATGCAGAGTTTTAGCTCGGCTAACAAGCATTAAAAAATATTAATATGATTAAGTCTTTTTAAGTATGTTTAGCCTTAAATTAAATAATTTTTAATGTACAATAATTGACAAATAAACAAACTTTTTCAAACACAAAAAAAGCGTCCCTCTCGGATGATTAATATGACAAATTGAATAACTAAAAAAAAATTATTCACAATTTTTACGATACATATGTGTCCCAAAATTTTTAATATTTTGGAAAATATAAATATTTGATAAATTCATTGGCAGTCGAGTGATAAGAAAGATTTAATTTGTTTAATTTACGTGTAGAGAATTAGGCATATACATTGGATAGATAAAATTAGAAGAAATATAATATTGAAACTCACAAATGAACACGAACAAATAAATTTTATTTATTTTATTAATTCATCAGAGTTGATTTTTTTTGCTCACGTATTTCCGGCAAAAAAAAAAAAGAATCCAATTGCCATTACCATTTGCAATATGTCTATTTGCCATTTTGTGTTATTGTAATGCGCAACACGTTGTTGGTGCGATGATTGCCATTTTTAGTTTTGTTGCCAATATGCGCGACGAATGTTGCCAATCTTAAAATGGCAATCGTCACCGTGTGTAACGTGCCACACCGAAAAAGACAATGAAACAACGACACACGTATTTCATGATTGAAGTAATAAAAAAAAATTGGCACGAAATTATATTTTTTAGATTATTGACGTGATGCCCATATTTATATAAATATAAAAATAAAATATATTTCCTTTAGCAATTAAATTAATCTATTAATTTAAAATATTATACATTGATAATATCTGATATCTTTATATTAAAAATATGAAAAATAAACGGAGATTACTGTCAATGAGTGGCTTGGAGGGTGAGAAAAAAAATTAAGGATTGATATGGCAGCGATAACAGAGAGCACTAATAGGAGACAAATGAAGCGCGTGGTGCACTTTTGTTTTCTTTAGTAAGGGTTTGGTGCGGTAAGATGGCATATAAGCTAAAATAAGTGCGCAAGGAGCGGCATTTAAGAGAAGAAAGAGTAAGATAGAGAAATAAAAGAGTAAGAGAAAGAGAGACGTTCGTACGCACACACAAAGTGATTAATGGACTTGCTGTGGTTGTTCCATGCGCGCCAAGCAACCATCGGCCTTCGGGGATAACATCTCGAATGTGTTCTCCCCACTTCCTCACCTCACGATGAAGCATCCTCTCCCACACAACACTGGCACACACAACGCGCATCTTTTATATTCGAATTTCTTTTAAATTTCGTTACTTTATCCAACAGTATGTTAATAGCTCCTAAAAGAGCCGATATGAGAAGTCGAGCGGGCTGTTTTTTTCTTACCAGAGCAGTAAGAACGAGAGAGAAAGAAAGAGTGAAAGAGAGTCAGTTTCATTTATCATTTGTCGTCATCGTCATTCATTTGCCATAAAAAAAAAATGAATAAAATTAAATAAATAGGAAAAAAGACGCGAGAAAACACCTTTTTATATTTCTTTTCAATATTTTTTTTTTATTTTTCTCCCTTTGGATAATATATTTTTTATTTATTTATTTATTTTACACAAACATATACATTGTCCCGTAGCATGTCTTAAAGTTTCCGTTTTTATTTATTGGAATATTTATTAATAAGAATTACTCTCCCGAATATAAATATTTATATATTACACAAATGTTTATTACTAATAATCACTTGGAACATTTTTCCAATGAATAGAATAAATATAAATAGTATTGTTTTTATTTTTACATTCAACGACTGATAAACTTAATATGCAAAATATATTTAATATACAGATATGAAAATTTTGTTTAAATAATGCTTGCAATATGCATTAATGACAATCTCGGTGGCCATATGATCTCACATTTGAAATTACGCGGTCGATTAATACATCTATATGTATAGTTATTACATACATATATACATTAAACCGGGGGAACGGACATCCATTTTGTATTCGCCGTCGAAAAAATATTTTAATAGAAACGATTCATCATTGCCGCCGCTGCGGCCCCCATTCGACTTTGTGTCTTTTTTTTTTTCTCAAGTCTGCGAACCCCCTGAGGGCGTCATTCCGCTCTCTCTTCCTCCCTCACGCGCTCCCTCTCTTTTCATATATACATTCTTAATTCCATTTCGAATGCGAATCTATTAAAAAACCAAATTTTTTTTTCTTTTCAAACCTTGACTTGTATTTTTGCTGATTTCGGACAATTTTGGCGGTTCTTTTGAGGTTATATAACTTTATTTTTTTTGTCTTTTAACATATATAGATGTACTTATACTTTTATATTTTTTCGATAGTGATTTTATAAAATTTTATAAAATTTTTCATCCCCATGAAATTCTTAGAATTTTCCCCTGCGAATTTAGTCAGTTGGTAAATTTTATTTTTTCATCAGTCCACTTTATTTTTTTTAAATCTTTTTTTATTGTATATATATATGAATAGAGGAACAATACTGGACCGATTACGGCAATTAAAAATAAAAATCGTCTCTCAAATAATTAAATTAATTTCATTACTACATAAAAAATAATCCCACTCATATATAAATTTGAATGATTTTTTTTTTATTAATAATTACGATATTGTTAAATATTCGTTGGCAATTATAAGCGTGAAAACTAATTTCACATGATCACTAAATACACTCTAATCGTAACACTTACGACAGTCCGCTAATTGCCGCTGGAGGCCAATTTAGAAGTGGCAGAGACTTGTACAAAAGCAATATATAAATGAAAAAATGTATGCTTAGGAAATGCTTTTCGTTCGGAATATAGTTTTAAATCGCACATATATATAAAAAATAAAAGCTGGAAAAAAAAAACCCGAGAGCAAAGAGAAAGAAAGAAAGAAGGGAAAGAGTGAAGGAAAAAAAATATTGAAGCCACTATAAATCTCACAAGTTTTAATGCCCCGCAGGCTGTGCAGCGACGAGTCCCCTCTAGTCCCTATCACTCGTTCTTTATCTTTCTCTTTGCCCCTCTTCCTTCTATCTGACTATATATACCACCGCCCCTTAGTTATATTTGCATACGTGCATAATAGACGCTCGAACGTATACATGTATATCTACCCTTTTACTATTAATTTTATAAAATTATTCAGCCTGAATTTTTTTTTTTTTTATTTTTTTGATGCGGGACCACTGCTGTTGTTGCGTTGCTGATGCTTTTTAAGTCTTACCCTAAACACACATATATATATATATATACATATACACACAGGCGCACGTCGTGTATACTTGTCAGCCTCAAACTTATTTAAATAACGGATTTTCAAAATCTCGTTTTATGCCAAGAGATCAGGGGACGATTCATATTATTTTTTATTGTTAATATTACCATTTTTATTTCAAAACTCTCGGGCCATAGTCGACCGTTGAAAACACCCCTTTTTATTGAACATTTCATATTGAGGAAATTAATAATTGTAATTCATATATTTGAATATGTTTATTTATTTTTGAAAATGTTTATTAATTTTATTTAATAAATGAATTGGTATTTGTATTATTAATATTATTTTAGGTCATGTATGAATTTATTTTTTGAGATGCGGGTTATGTTGAGATTATTTACGGTTATGTGAATTGAAAATATTATCCCAAAAATTGAATATATATATATATATGGATATGTGTATGTATTATGGGGGTAAAGGGTTGTTGTATAAATGATGAAGCGGATAATGAATTGGAACGAGGGACGAAAAATTCTATGTAGGGACAACATGAATAGAAAATTTTTTTCTTTTTTTTAAATATATTTTTTGCTTATTTAAACACAAGAATAAATGTATAATGGGGATAGAAATGAAAAAAGCTGATTCTCATCGTTAGTCACCATCTTTTCTCCCTCTCAATTTGCTATTACTATGTATATAAATGTGTACGCGACCCTTATTTAAAATTTTATGGCGTTTGAATAATTTTTAAACAGTTTAAAAAATAAAAATTTTCACTATTCAAAAACGAAAAAAAAATTATCATAACTATAACAATTATTTAATAATAATATTTTATTAGTTTGTTATTAGAACTAGAAAGCTATAATATGAAGAAAAATATTTTTCTAAATCATTTCGCCACATTTGTTAAACTATTTTAGCGACTTTTTTAAAACTTCAAAGTCTAAATGTTGACCAGAAATTCTTCTGTATATTCCTTTTATTTTTCTCGCTTTACATCATTGCACATTTACATCGTTTCCTCTTTCTTTACAGCTCGCAATCACCATCATTTCAAACTTATACACTCAGTAACCGTATCCAGGTCTGAAAAGTTTGTGATACGCTAAGTAGACCTAACCAGATTAGTACGTTGTTGCGTGCTCTATTTTTGACACCTCGTGCCAGTTTAAAATGTCTTTTACACAAAGATAAAACCATACCTGTCTCCGAACTCTAAAAACAAAATTATGAATGAATAAATTATTTAGCGGATAAATAAATAAATGAATAGCAATATAGGTATACTATCATTTTAATTTTATCATGAAAAATAAATAAAATACAAAAGAATAATATTTCAAACGAAATTTTTTTTTTATTATTTCTTTAATACACGTTGATTCTCAGTTGAGCTTATCAACGGAGCCGGTCTCATTCGCATGTCGCACTGCATTGCGCCTCTTACATGTATTTGAAAATATGTATATATATTTGTATGTATACAGATATATTCTACTAACTATTCACCAACATTACTGCTATATACAGTTGATCGTATATACTTGAAATTACGAATATTATTATGACTTCAACCAATTCTCAGAATTCTCTGTGTTTTTCATTTTTTAATCTTGAACTCTCATGTTTCACACCATATCTTATATATTAACATTGCACCACACATACAAAGGAACATTCAGCTTTATTTCTGGTTTTTTATTTCTATTTCCTCACATTTAATATCAAAATAAAAATATCGAAAAAAAAAAAATATTTTTTTTTTCAATTTTATATTCAAACTAGCCTTAACCCGCGGCTCTACTCGCTTCGAAATTGCCAAGTATTTGTTACTCAAGGTATTTAATCTGATGTTTGACACACTTAAATAATACATATTATTTTGCAAAAAAAAAATCGACATTTGTTGTGAAAAAAAAACTATGCCTTTAACCATTCTGAGGGTAAAATATAGAACTGTGCACACTTTCGCGTTATTCAGTATGTTGTGGGCTAGGCGTGATGCTCGGACACCGTATAGACATTCACATTTATAGTATAGATAGATTATGTTTCTAATAAGCAAACATTTTGTAATAATTCTGCAAAAAAACTTCTCGAATATCTAAATCGAAACGCGAATTCTTGGTATAAATATATAGAAGAACCACAGGGATAGAGTTGAAAGGGGCAGGAGAGGAGTGTGGACATATAGAAAGATGAAAAAGGTAAAAATATACGCACGCCACACACATATATACATGTATAAAGCTCTCTTCTTTTAGTTGCTCGCTGATAAATAATATATTTTAAGCTGAAGATGAGTTTGTATAATCTCCCGGTATTCCAGAGAAGGCACTCCAGAAGCCAGGCCTGGTTTGTGTGTATGTGTGTGTGTGAATATGTAGATGTACTTGTTCTTCTTATTCTGAGCAGTCGTTTATCCTAAACGGAAAGATGCGAGGAAGAGAATAAATGTGGAGGAGAGAGAAAGAGTGAGAGCCAATGAGAAAAAGGAAATGAGAAAGAATGACGAGACTGGCAACATTACATTCAAGTGTTTGACGAATAAACCGCCGCGTTACGTTGCCCCAATAGGGGCTTTTTTGTTTCTCAACTTCTTCCTTCTGGCATCAGCATCAGCGTTGAGAAATGTCGAGTGTTATATGTATAAGTATATTCATATATGTATGTGAATGAGTATGTACGATGAGTGCATCATTATTTTGTATCTTTTACATGTAAAAACGCTATGAAATATCACAAGTTTTTGGACAGATCGCAGTACTAATTACCGACAAACTTGGCTTTTCTATTTATTGAAATACTTAAAACTAAAATTTTTCATGAATAATTTTACATTTCTAATTTTTATTTAGATCCAGAGTTGAAATTTTTATGCTACTTTAAATCTCATTATTAGCATTTATAGTGAGGTTCTTCAGGAGCAAGGAAGGTTGTTGAGAAATATTTTAATAGAAAATATAACCAAATTTTCGATTCTAAGGCACAAAGGAGAAACTTGCGTCTAAATTTATTATGAAATAAAATATTACAATTGTAAAAAGCATCAAACTAGGTTCAATCCTAGATTTTTAGAGGTTCCCCAGATTCAAAGTAGAATTGATAGGCCAATGAGTGCCATAGGATGTTTAATCGACTACTAGAAAGAAAGAAAAGCACAAAAATTTCGACTCGAGATATTTATTAATTTCAAGTTTACTATACACGAGCTATATATGTATATATTTTTTTAAATATTTATTTGTGTGTATGTGTTCCTTGTATGTAATATATTCAAGATCTGCCTCACAATGGTACGATAGTGTTGTGAGCGGGTAGATGGAAAAGGAAATTGTAAAAAGGGCGAAACAAAATGGGGTAGTTGAATGTAACAGATGTTAATTATCCTTCAGGAACATACATATATATTTAGAGAATATGAGTTTATCTTATTGGATCACGAATGAAAAAATTGAAATGCCATGCTGCACCAAAATATTTTTCTATGATGAAAAAAAAAAAAAATTCATTCAAGTATACATTCAAACATGAATTCATTTATGTACTTGAAATAAAATTAAATCCGATCAGTGGAAAAAAAATTCATAATTACTTGAATAGATATATAATCATTCCAATTTATTTTTAAAAAATTATTTATTCATTTAACATACAAACGTATAATCCAGGATAAGTAAAATAATCCTTAGCTAGATTATAGACATGTGGAGTTTTTTTTTTTTCAGAACAGAGCATCATCACCATCATTTTTTTATCATTATTATCGTCATCATAACATATAGTAGTATAGTTTCACATCGACTGTGGGTGCTATGACAGATGTGAATTATCTCTATTAGGTATAGCTAACGCGAAAAGCATGCCGAAAAAAAATAGTCTGAATTTAAATAAAAAATAAAAAATAAAAATAAAAATATTAATTTTTTTTATTTAATTAAAATGACTAATTAAATTTCAATAGGCAAACAAATTTTTGTTTGTTTGAAATATTCACATACCTTCCAGTCATAATAGCCATTTCCTCAGGCATAATTAAATTTTCCTCTTAATCATCTTCTTGCACTGCTAGTATATAATTTAATTATACATTCCGTTTACAAAATAACGTCATCGTATTATATGTAAATATATTTTTTTTTTCTTTCAAGATGCATTGGAGAAATTGATCACTTCTATCATTCGAGATGTCAGCTGTAACCAGTCCCTATGGCCCAAGTAAGTCTCAAAAAAAAAAAAAATTACCTCTGTTTGAAACACAAAAAATAAAAAATATGAATAAAAAAAATATTATTAATTTAATTATCAATATACAGTTTGTATATTTTGTTCATTGTTCAATTAGCGGAGATGCTCTCCGATTCAATGTACAACTACACGACGCCCCGTCGGGACGAGGCATCAACCGCTGATCAGGATAGTGGCGATTCGCAATTCGATTCACAAAGTCAATTACATCAGTTGACAACGAGTATGCAAAAGCCACGTAATAAACGTAAAAATTTTAAGCCAATTAATAGCAGAATGGCTGAAGTTTCGGATGATGATAGCGATCATGATGAACAAGATGATGAAACGGATATTATTGATGAGACTAATTCTAACAATGATATATTAGAGTATGAAAGAAAAACATTATTAGCTCCTAATGATGATTCTAGAACAAAGCAACGATTAAATAATAATGAAGCTAGTCCAATGGATCTGTCGGTTGCCACAAGGCCACCGTCCTCCGATGATGACGATGATGATGATGATGACGATGAGGAAGATGGAAGCAGTGATTCAATCAGACATAAATGTATATTAGAGCAACTACGATCACAAAAACTTTATTCCCCCGGAGCTGAGGTTTGTAAATTATAAAAATAATTTATTTATTCTGTATTATATTTTTAAATTTGTAAATTTAATTTTTATTACAATTGTCCAAATGTTAATTAAACAATCAAATCAGGTACAAAGTCCAATGTCGGATTCATCGGAAAAGAGTGAAGTGGGAATGGAGCATGAATCAAGTCATTTTGATGATGAGCACGCAAATGATGAAGCCGAATTAGAGACGTTGAATGATAATAATATTGATGATAATAATCATCAGCATCACCAGTATCAACAACGAAAACCATATGAAAATATGCGCGAATTCGCCGAGTCAACGATGCAAGAATTATTAGCAATTTACGGTTTGGCTAGTGGTGAACTTGCCAAAACAGTTAGTCGACAATTGCCATCGCAGTTTTTAAATCCTCATCAAATGAGCAGTCAACAACATCAAATCAGTCGAAATAATTTGAATCAATGTCATCAACCGCACAGCCAAAGTTCATTGATCAGTCAGCAATCACCGTCGCAATCTCAGGGTGAGTTTTTCCGATAAAATTAATGTAATTTTATTTAATTATATTTTTCATAATATTCATATTCAATTGTACGTAATATAAAAAAATATCGAAGAACAAAAAAAAAAAAATTTAATCGAATTCCACGAATAAATTTTAAATACCAAATGACTAATTCACATCAATCATTAATGAGCAAATTACGACAAATTTATTTCCGAATAAATTAATTATTCGTAATTAACTATATTTTTTTTTTTTACAATTCGCGAAATTTATTAATTGAATTTTTAAAATCAAATTTACTCACTGGGGCGGTAACAGAATATAGCATTTAGATATTGCTGCGGTGCCCCGTTTTGCTCTCATATACGCGCACACGTGAATATATGATGGGAGAGAGAGCAAGATGGCCGACATATAACTCATAAAGTCCGCGAAGCCAGCGGGGTCGCAGGGGAGGGTGGAAGAACTATATAGGCACAAGTAATACTTATGTATGAATAAATATATAAAAGGCAATCGTCATGTTTACATGAATATAAAATACATAAATAAACAATCTGTACTATGTGTTAGTGCAGCTCTCTAAGACACAATCGATGGATATGTGTCTTCAAAATTAGTAAATATTTCTCGCGTTATTGACAAGATGAGAAAAAAAATTTTAAATAAACAAAAAAAATAAATAAATATTTTTATCTCAAAATTATTTCAGTATATATATATATATATATATA
>JAQQBS010001422.1:25505830-25525830 GCA_030347275.1 Microctonus aethiopoides | reverse complement strand
AGTAAACAGAGAAAGAATGAGAAAGAGTAATGTGTATATATGTTTATATATTTATATATATAAAAGGGCGCCACTCCAAATATTTTTGATCAAATTCCAAATGGCTGCGGTTCTGTCCGCGCCTCGGTCAGTTTGTCTCGAAAGACTCGTTAAAGAATTTCAACACGAAGAGAATGAAAAGAGACGCGCAATCGTTTACCGCCCGAATAAAATAAGCAAAATGGCGCGTGAAAAAGTGCACTATAATATACGATGGAAAAAATTAAAAAGAAATTGTACGCATTTAATCAGCATTTTCCAAGTTGGATTATGTTTGGATATAGGCTTTTGTTGGCAGTTAAAAAAAAAAAATGACGATCATTCGCTTGTATGTGTGTATGTATTTATGTGAATATTATATGTACACATGTGTGTATATAAGAAAAAATGAAAAATCACATAACCGTTGTGTACAAAAAAAATAAAATAAAAGTGGGTTTGCATATTTTTTATTTTGTTTTGTTTTGTTTTATTTTTTTTTTTTTTTTCTAAGGCGATACTTGCGACTAATTTAAATGATCAATCAGGATAATTAATATTAAGTTGGTAAATTGAGGAGAATATATATAGATATATTAATTGTCCATTCAATATTGTAAGAAATTTACCCGAATTTATTAATGACAATTGATCAAATTATATCGTTTGAAATGTCTCAAGTGTAATTGGTTGTATTTTTTATTTAGATGAATTCTTTATTTAAATTCGTTACTATTTTTATTCGTAATATACAATTTATTAGTGATGAGGAAATAGAAAAATGCAGTGTTATCTCAAGGAAAAATTTTAAAATCTACTGTATCATAATCAAATTTTAATTTCAATATTACCGCTCGTTGATCATAGATGTGTTAATAAATATTTTCGTCATTACCATCGGATGGTATTATAGATTCTAATGAGATAACAGTTGATTTATCATGAGTGAAAACCTTCTGATAATTTGCAATCTACAACATCAGATGAAATAACATTTAAAATATAAATTAATTTCACCCTCAATAATCTAAAAAAAAAAAAATCAGTACGTAATATAATATCTTAATTTTCATCCCACAATAATGAAGAAAGCCTCGAAATTCTCATTAAAAGTAAATAATCTTTATAATTATACTCTCTTACGTTAAATTATTAATTAATTCATTGTAAAGAATTATATTTAAATTAAATTCATAAAAGCTATATAATTATAAATTTCCTCTAATAAATTACATATAAATGAAGTGGTTATTTACTTACTACTTTTTCTATTTCCAAGATGTGCTTCCATAGTATGCTCTTTGCCATCGCCTAAACAAACAAGATTTTGGTCAATGAGTTTGAAGCAAGTGATGCTGGTAAATGTATAATATTAGCTGTTTACTCGGAGTGTAAGTATGCAGAAAGGAGGGAGTGAATAAGCATGCGAAACATAGACATACAATGCATGGAGATGAACAAGATAGGGTGAAAAAAAAAAAAAAAAAATGTGTGAACACGGAAAATATGATGAATAGTAACAGGAAGAAAAGAGCAACTGGTGAACTATATGGCTATTACTGATCAGTTTTAACAAGTTTACAAAGCCACTCTGTCTATTTTCATCTCACTTCATCTTTCACCCCCAGGTCCCGAGTATTAGTTGATCCAATGAAAAGGCATTAGTAAAATAAACGCGAATACAGAGAATGTGGAATAAGTGAGGAAGCGGGAGTGAATTGGTGTTGGAGTGGGAAATGGGGAGAGCGTAGGTCACGTAGGTCCTCCGAGACCGCATTGCGGAATGTGAGTAACGGTAATAATGATAACAACAATGACACTAATCGAGGAGTGAATCAGATGGGGTTGAGAAACATGAGATGAATGGGAGTGTTAAGATGAAATGCTAAACATATAAAAATCATCCAATGAATAAATGAATAATTTTTAAATTAAAAATGAATAATAATAAATTTGAACCATTTTTAAATTAGAATATGAATAAATTTTATCAATAAGGAGCATTTGAAAAAATTTGGCAAAGGTGCGCTCCTTCTCCCGCTCTATTTCAATCATCACTTTATCTTCAACTTGTATCCGATCGATAACACTAGTTCCAAATGGGGAATTCAACAGCAGCACACCAGCCATTTTCGTGTAAATAAAAAATTCATGATAATTGTACTATTTCTCTGATCCTAAACGTCCTCCTTCACCCCCACCATTTAAAGAGCATCGACGAACTTTAGCCAAAGATCAATATCTCTTGACTACCACCCGCAGCCCTTTTTACAGTCACCATTCTACAACCATTCATGCGCCCTTCATCATTCTACATTTTTCGTTTGAAAAATATACATATTTGTTCATAAATACATGAATTAGAAACATAAAATTCCTAACTCTAAATTAATCCCGCTATTCTGAAGATTCTAAAATCACTGCCTTTAGTAAGTCAAGTATTTGATTGATCAATTTGTTCTACATCTTCGTATTACCGCTTTCCTAATCATGAATTTGATTTATCAATTTGTTCAACCTATTAGTAATCTCAGAAATTCCAACAATCTCTATTTACTTAACCGCTTTTTTCCCTATAGTCTCATCTTTCCTAAATCGAAGATGATCCCTGTCAAAGTAAGTAATTTATCTTCAAAGTCTTCCGATCGAATAAAGTAAAAAAAAAAAAAACTTCTAATAGAAAGTTGATAGCCCGAAAATCAATTTAATACATAATTGATTACTATTAACTTTAAACTATATTCTCTCATGCTGTCTTATCGAATTTATTATGTTTCAATTCTCCAAACATTGAACGAGATGCTCTCGTGGCCTCCTAACGGCGTCCTAGTGTGTAGTTGCGCTCGACGTTCGTGTGACCTCGAGTATATCGAATCGAGGATCTTCGCGGATTTTCGGGGTGGTTTGCGAAGGTTACTCTCGGGTGCTCCCGGGCTCGTGCATGGGCTCAGTACGTTTTGCGCGTTAGCATCGACGGCACAGGCGCCTTTGATATAGGTGCAATAGTAGAGCGGCGCCAGGGTGTAAGTAGTGCTAGGCTTTAGCATTTCAGCTGCTGACTATAGTGGTACTCGCATGCTTTCCAGAACGCGCAACGCAATAGTTTCATCTCATGCCCCCCATTTCCACCACCAATCGTCTACTCCCACCCTATTCTATTCACCGTCATTCCAACGTCCCTGTTCAGCATCTCCCACTAGCTCCGTCACCCATGTTCGCACCATTTTTTATCCACTCGTGCCAAGACTTTTATTCCTCTCTTTCTTTCTTTCATAATTTATCCCCTTCCGCCGTTTCGCTATTAACTTTGTCGCCATACTAACAGTAATCTTTCCCTTTGTGCTTAGTATCCATTCTGTTTAGTCAAAGCAAACAGTAATACCACAAGGAGCCCCAAGTGTACACAGAAAAACGGGATGAACGGAGAGTGTGTGCATATTTGAAGGAAAGAATGTGACAAAATAGAATGCGTGGTAGACGCTAATGCGACATATCTAAAGTACACATATTCATTCAATATATATGTGAAGTACTGTTCTCATTCTTTGTATATATTTGTGAAGACAGCTTTCTGCGCAAGATTGGCAAAGAATGACAAGACGAAAGAACTTGCTAAGGATCTTCAGGATAGAGAGCAATTGAACAACGAGTACCAGATCAAAGTATCTCAGTGTCTGTCAGTATTAGTGGTTTTTTCACTTACGCTGATATTCGAAAACAAAGAGAACTGTCAGAAACCAATTGCGTAAGCAATTTATGAAAGATGTTTAGACTAAGGGATGTTGTTAACGAATTATTATAAAAATTATGTAACCTCGTGTGCGAGATTGATGATGAAATGCAATCTTTAATTATTAATTCACATATACTATTTTCTATTTCATGACATTATATCAGATCGTGATTATGGCCTTTATAAATATATTTTCCCCATCGCGGGTGTTTGTGATTCACAGTGATTTTCAGGAAACTACTCGAGACAGCAAGAAGAATGAGATAATGATTCTAACTATTCGTCTTTAGGACAAATGAGTACAGCACAGAGTTTGGAATATTCCAAGTAAGTAATTAATTGTAAATATTTTATATTAATGAATTGAATTTAAATTACTAGCTCCTCCTCCTCTCCCCCATACCCACATCTATATTGATTTCACGATACGGCAATATTTCATTTTAAAAATTCATTCTTTATACATAAATATCCTATTTATGTTATTCGAGTAATTGATTAATGGCTCCCCTATTATTTGAATTTATCCGTATATTTATAAGCACACACTCATTCGGACAATTTCACTCGCAATCCAACAGATGTCAGACTATAGTTTTTTGCTCTTTCGTTTTTTTTTTATTTTTGCCTTCACTAAAATCCAGAGAAAAAATAAAATAACTTATATAAGATGAAAATTAATTATAGAATAAATAAACTCGGCTGTTACGCAATAATTCCAACCCAAAATTTGGCGCGAAACTTAGTCAACCACTTTTTAACGCTGCAGTTAACACTAAGAAGAATCCCAAACACAAATGAACATTTTAAAACTTGGAAACGATGTGAGATTTCACATTCGCATCAAACTTTAATCAATTCTTCTATAAGCATCTCACTTATATCTTGTTTATTCCAAAATGATCAGATAATGCATTACCCGATTCGTAATTCACGGCATATAGTTCCATATTTAATTTATACAATAGACATACAATGTAATTTAGATACTCTTTTACTCCTGTAAGGTGGCAGAAATTTGGATTTCTTCCTCTTGCAGGCACGAAGAAGGATCTTATAGGACTTAGGAGTATCATATGAGGTTCAAAGAGCTTCTATAAGCATAGAAGTAGGACATAAATTTCGACTCGGATATAAACTTAAAGATTTTATCAAAAATAGAACAATTTTTATTAGAATAAACTGTGAATTGACGAAATGTAGATGAACAAAAATTGTACCTGCGGAACGGTGAACAAGGGAAATGGAAGGAAAAAGTAGAAGAGAGTGACAAGTAGGTAGAAATCATCTCATATGCAAATGCGAATGTATTACGTAAAGCATACATATTACTCTATCTCTTTTTCGTTATGCTCAAGCGTATGAAATTTATGGTAACTACATCCCGGCCTCTTCTACACAGCAATCCACCCCTAATATATTTACTTCTTCAGGGTTTGAGAAATATACACATGTTGGTCTTACATGTATAGATACATATTCTCGAGTAAGGGATGTACTTTTTAGTTTGACTTATATATATGAAAACTGTTTCATTTTCTCCAAGCTGCTAGAAATCCAACCTGTATTTCAGTCACTCTTTCTCTCGTCACTTTTCCTACTTTATTTTCTTACCGTTTTTCCTTTTTTATTTATATTCTTTTACATTTATATGCATCTACTCTTGAAACTTTTTTTTTTTTTTTTTGTACAGCCACTTCTTTTATACACAGAGTATTCTTTCCTAGGGGGATGAAAGGAAAGAAGTATATATATATTCGAATTTTCCCCCACTGCTATCAAGTGCACTATTGAACCGTATGTATTATAGCATCAACCTCAATTCTTGTAGAATTCATTTGGGGTGTTTTGTGTGAATGTATTCGTGCATTCTTGAATTCATTCAATCTTTACTTATATTTTCCACATCGCACGCTTCCAACCACCATTGAGATAACAAATTTGTCGTGGATATTATATGGGAGATTTCACTACAGAGAATCTACTCAAGAAATTTCTACATACATTTTTTTTTCAGAGCAAAATCAGTGTATAAAAAATTTACGAGCAATTATTTAAATAAAGTAACGCAAGTCAAACCCTCAAGCTTCTCATAAGGCGTTTGTATGCATGTATGTATTTATGTATACATGGATATATATACTTGGGTATATGCACTTTTAATTTTTCATTTGTCCTTTAGGCAAATATTTTTTTTTTCTTTATTTATTAACTGCTTTTAAATTGGGTAATGTTATTTCATATCCTCTCATAAGATATTTCTTTTTATCTCCATACTTTTCTACCTTCACTTTATTTTTTTATAGAAGCATCTATGTATATATTTCCTATTTTTTCTGAATAGTGTAGGAAAAGACTGTGTCGCAGTAGACCGGATATCCGAGCTTGTAACAGAATTTTCAACAAGAAACTCCACATAACTATATAAATTTCAAACATGTATAATATCTGTATTTTTATATAAATGTGAGTACAGTGCGATGGGAAGAGGATTTTTATTATTTTTTCCGATAAGCCGATGTACTTGAAAAATAGGAATTCGCACGAAAATATTGTTGCATTATACATCAGATGAATATTAATAAAAAATATATGTTTTAAACTACTTAATTATTTTTTTATCAGTTTACTTTTTTATCTTTCATTCATCTTGTCGCTGTATATAAATATATTTCTCATGCACTTTCATATGAGCACAAAAAAAAAAAACCGAGAAGCTAAGAACTTTAAACTGGAAATAAAATATAAAATTAAAAAGATTGACGAAAACAGGGAAAAATTAATCTTCTTAAACGTAGTTATTTCATTTCATTCTGCTTTCTTCCGTATTTATATTGTTCTTTTTTTTTTTCTGGCATCTTCTACTTCTTCTTTTCTTGTTTCTATTTTTATTTATTATTTTTTTTTATTAATTATACGAAGTAACCTCAGCACACGACTTTTCATTTTGGATAAGAGGAAATAGCCAAGAGGATTTTACGTATATATAAAACTTCGATGTCGACAATATAACAAGAAGCTGTAAGGGTCGGTAATGTGATAAAAGAAAAAATAGTATTTTCCAGCAACAGCACAGTAGAGAACAAACAAACAAAAAAAAATATTAAAAAAGAAAATTGAAAGTGCAACAAAAAAATTTTAAGTATAAGTTATAATTAAGAAATTGTCACGGAGACTTTTTTCTTTTTTTTACAAATTAGTTTGAAAAAGTAATAAGAATAGAAGAGAAAAAAAATATTCTCAAACAAAATTGATAGACCTGTATTCGAATCGTGATTTCATTACGTTGAACATTTTTATCACGTGCCAATTAAAAATTACAGTTCACTGAACCTTGATCGAGCTTTTCATCCAACATACTCCTGTCATACACTACCCCTTTGCTTACAGTATGTATACATATTGCTGTACTGTCATGTACTCACTACAAACCAAAAACTCAACCCGGCATTTTTCCAATATTCGCCTGTGGCATTTGTGAACTCCAGTGAAAAAATTTTTTATTCAAATTTTTTTTACATTTTTTCATCACCTTGACGTTAAAATGAAAAAATAGCCATCACCACTGTGTACCCCCTCACGTTTCAACATTTCACCCTGTTTTCTTTTATCAACGATTTTGATTTTTATTTTACTTTTATTTATACGAGCGAGAAAAACAATCTTTATTCATATGTCTTAATTTTTTTTTGTTCTCGCGCAGTGAATTTATAATATATATATGTACAAGTGGAATTAATTAATATCTTGATTTACTCATACCATCACTGTCATATCAAGTCATTCATCATAATATATTATTTAATGCCCATGTTTTATATTTAATGCGTTTATTTAATTTTATTCATTTACTTTTTTCGTTTTTCATTATTTTTCATTATTTGTTTGTAAACTTCATATACCCACCGTAATGGTGAATATATCTCGAGGGTGCCATCACAAATTTACATTGCAGCCGAGTACGCTGGTGAATAATTTCAGAAGTAGCAAAAAAAAAAAATTTTTCTCTACATTACCTCGCATTATTTTTTCTATCCTTCCCCTATTTTTATACACATACGTATACACTGAGAGAATTTTCGAGTAAATATTAACCCGTAATACCCAGAGTAAGCCTGGGACATAACAATATTTGATAGAAAATTACGCATTTTAAATTATTTTTTAATATGAATTAAAGTAAAAATTACGCGAATTAATTAAAAATATATTTTACTCTCAGCTTACAGGGTAATTTTTCTATTAAATATTGTTATGTCATCCTTTAAAGTATTTCAATCATAAATAATTAATACGCATTAATAAAAAAGAACTAAAGAATAAAAAAATAAATGAAAAAAAAAATTTCTCCTAAGTAATATTATACAAAAATAATTTATTTTTATTTTAGAGATGTGAGGAATGATCACGTGGATGTTGGTCGGGCTACTCCTAGCTGCGGAAACTACATGTGGCAGAAATCTCGTGTCCGGAAGTGAAATAAACGGACGAGACGAGGTAAAGCTAAAGCAGACTGGCTTAAAGAGAAGTGGAGTAGATGAGGAGGACACCTATCGTAAGTAATTAATATAAAATGTCACTAGAAAACTTTGAAAATTCATGAGTAATCGATAATGACTCAAAAAAAAAACAAATAAAAATATATTGAATAATTAAAATTAAATAATATGCATAATTAATACAGAACTTTATCAGATTTACTAAATTAAATACATGTACATAAGTTCGTAATCCACATGTCTATTTCTGTTCGACAGGTCTAACATGCTATACTTGTGTCAACGTCAGCGATAATCAGGTATCGACATCTCTATTAAATACTTCCTGATAATATATATAATATCCCTACTATACTATACATATAGGCTGTTTAAAGCTCTTAATTTTAATAATTAATCGTGGCTTTTTGTAATTTTCGTTTTTCTATTTTAAATAAAATGGGAAAATAAATTTTTTTTTTTAATTTTTGTAGCTCGGCATTTGCGCAATATATAAATTATCTCGTAACATATTCTTGTAGGAAATTGAACGCTCTACAAAAAAGGTCTCTTACACTTTTTTCGTACAGACAGCCATTCTAAAGATATTCAAACCCAAAGTTCCAAATGTATAAAATTTTGACTTTTTTTTTTATTAAATCAATACTAATCACTTTATTATATTGTCTCAAAAATTATTTTTAATCGGAAAACTGGTTTTAGTGTGCTAATATTTTCGTGAAATATACATATCTGTATATATTTATAAACTATGGAAAAAAATTTTTTTTTTTTTTAATATCTGGAGATTATGCAATAAAAGCAAATTCTGGTTTCAATTAATTATCTGCTGTAAATATATCTATGCCCAAATGATTTAATTTAATATGCATGTGTGTATGTTTTATTTGTTTTGTCATAGCATCAATTAATTAATTAATTAATTTTATTTTTACAGATGTGCAATAAATGGGCAATAGACACTCCATGCCCAAATGGCGGACGAGATTTTTGCCGATCACTTCATATACTTGACAGTCGTGGAAATAGCGTATTGGTAAGTTTCTCGGACTCTTTTTCAGTTATTTTCTATCCCAATTGTTGAAATAATTCTACAATAATCAAAAAAAATATTGTAAAAATCATTAAATTATTCGCAAATAGTTTTATTTGTGGACGCAATAAAAAGCAGGAATCAATAAATAAAAAAAATATAACTATATAGCAACAACTATATAAATATGTATACTTATTTACACTCGTTAATTTTTAAACAATATAAATAATTATATTTAGAGCAAATGAATTTTAAAAATTTTTTTCTTTCATTAATACTATTGGAAAAGATTTGAAAATTGCTAGAAATATTCTTTGTTTATTGATTTATTTTTTAAAGGTGAGCAAAAGCTGTGCTAGTAGCGCAGAATGTGGTCCAGCATCAGTGGGTTGTGTGCCTGTTGACACTCAAAAGGTACGAAAGTAATCGAATTTTTTATTTTTATCCCAAATATTCGTAAATACTTGTATAAAATCATATAAAACAATCATTAAATAAAATTAATAAATTCGATTGTTTCGTTTCAGATATGTATAAGCTGTTGTGACATGAGTTATTGCAATATTGGATCACCCACTAATTCAACTAATGCAATATATTTACGAAAAAGACGTGGTAAATCGAGAGGCCAACGAAAACGACCAGAAAAAAATGTTGGTGAAACATTAATGAAACAATTATCATCGTGCTTCAGTCTGCCATTGATCGTCACATTTATACATGCATATCACGGTTGAAAGCATTAAATAAAAATGGGAAAAAGCTATTTTAGAAAATACTAAAAACCTGCAAGCGAAGGAATTAATAAATAGTTAAATAAAATTCAATTCTTTAACACACAACGATGAAATAATCTACATATACGATTTATAATCGGTTTTGTTTATTCGTATTTTTGTTATTATTTTACTTTAATTTATCTACTTCACATAATAATTATGCAAAAGTCTATTAATGAGTTAATTAATGCATTAAAATTAATTAATGCAAGTGATGAAAAGTGAGAATTAACAAATGAAAAAATAAGAAAATAAAAAAAATAAATAAAACACCTAAGAAACAAATTAATTAAATGAAAATTGAACAAATATAAATAATAATAGTAAGTTTTTCAATTTCTAATGTAAATTTCCAACACAATAAATTTGTTCTAGATTGCAATTAATTATACATATACACGAAAGAATGATTGTTTGAGTATATATACCTATGACGTGCAAATATAACCTAAAAAAAATCCAGCGATATATAATAAATTGAAATGAATGAAGCATACGTACACACCTAATCAGACAGGAATGCGTTATGCGTTTAAATTATTTATCTAAAACTGTCTCTCAATCTGCCTACAAGACATTGCTACAATTCAATTGAACTATCATACAATTTGAACGGTATGCATATACTATACTATAAATATTTATTATGTCAATACATATATTAATAAAATGTAAAACACTGTTAGTAATGAAATAAAAAAAAAAGTCATGTTATACATGTATCGATATATACATATTATTATTGATGGACAAAAAAAAAATTATTGATAAAAATCAATATTACCTGCAGTAGTTAAATGAATTTTCAACCTCTGCTGTGATATTACCGACCGAGCTACTCAAAATTATAGGTTAGATATATGTATATTGTTCTTTGCATCCTTTTCTCTCTCTTTACAGTTTCTATTGTAGTTGATAGAAAAACCGCGCCCGGAAGGATGGCGCTCGTTTCACCATGTCAAAACCTATATTAAAATGGAGGAGAAGAGTCGGGTGGTGGATCGTGACGTAAAAAAAGATGAAAATCATGAAAAAGATGGAAAAAGCAAGAGGTGATTGTATTATTAATTATTCTATTTGTTACCTATCTTTGATATTAATATTACTTTGTATTAAATAACAACACTGAATAATAAATTTTTGCAACTTTATACAATCTACTGAATGACCCTTTACATGTGTTCCCGGTATACACAATCGCCAAATATTTTTTTTTCCCTTTTATAATAATACATGTAGATAATTTTATACATTTTTTCTATCATTAATTTCATTAAATTATTCCAAAGTTTGAAATAAATTTTTTTATATAATTTCATTATGTAGATTTCCATTCTGCAATGACTCCATATTTTTTTTGTAGCTAATGGCGGGTTATTTAAATTTATAAGTTGATCAATTCAACAACTTGGTTTGGTTAATATAATTGTATAATTCAAATTTTGATATTTATTATTATTTTCAGCTCGAAAAAACGTGATAAGAAAAAGAAACAAACTTCGGCGAGTAATTCACTCGTTGAAAATCATAATGATTTAGTTGTACAAACGAATGATGTGCCTGGAGCATGTATTTCAATAAAAGAAATTCAAATGGCTATGGAAGTGTTTAAACTTCAACAAAAACCAGCTAAAACTCAAGAAGAAGCAATGCAAAAGTCATATCAATTCTGGAGCACTCAACCTGTTCCAAAAATGGGTAAATAAAATTGTTTTTTTGTATTTTCAATCACGATATCAAATTTAAATGTACATGAATATGACAATTGGTATATTTAGATGAAAAAATTGTGGTTAATGAGCCAATAGAACCAAATAAAACGTCCATTAGGTCAGAGCCATATTCATTACCATCTGATTTTCAATGGGATACTTTGAATCTTGATGATCCACTTGTACTCGCCGAACTTTATACATTACTATCGGAAAATTATGTTGAGGACGATGATGCCATGTTTCGATTTGATTATCCCCAACACTTTCTTAAATGGTGAATAATTAATTAATATTTTTTAATAGAATGTTAAATTTTTTTATTTTTCTATGTTATTAATACTTAATTTATTTTTTTAAGGGCTTTGCAACCGCCTGGATGGTGTAAGGAATGGCATTGTGGTGTTCGAGTATCAAAAACGCGACGATTAGTTGGTTTCATATCTGCTATTCCCGCCACTCTTCGAGTTTATAATCAGTAATGAAATTGAAAATTTAGGAATTTATTTTGAAAAATTATTAATATGAATTTTTAAACTTCATTATTATTTTTTTTTTTCAGCACACAAAAAATGGTGGAAATAAATTTTCTGTGTGTACACAAAAAACTGCGTTCAAAACGAGTGGCGCCCGTATTAATACGTGAAATAACGAGGCGAGTGAATTTACAAAATATTTTTCAAGCTGTGTACACCGCTGGCGTTGTCTTACCAAAACCAATAGCCACATGTCGTTATTGGCATCGTTCATTAAATCCAAAGAAATTAATTGAGATTAAATTCTCACATTTATCACGTAATATGACAATGCAGCGGACATTAAAGTTTTATAAATTACCAGAAAATCCAAAAGTCCAAGGTTTCAGAAAGCTTGAAATCGAAGACGTTTCACAAACGCATAAATTACTCAATGAGGTTAATATAAAATAATAATTCAAAATTAATTTTATAGTTCAAATAATAAATAACATTAAATGAGAAATTTTATTTTATAGTACTTGGGAAAATTTGATTTGGCACCAATATTCACTGAGGATGAATTTCGTCACTGGTTTTTACCACAAAGCGGTATAATAAACAGTTTTATTGTCGAAAATGATGGTAAAATCACTGATTTTGTGAGTTATTACACATTACCTAGTTCAGTGATGCATCATCAAACACACAAAACATTACGTGCTGCATATAGTTTTTACAATGTGTCGTCGAAAACTCCATGGGTTGAATTAATGACCGATGCCCTTATTTCAGCGAGAAATGTAATTTGAAAAATTTAATTTATTTAAATTAATATTTATTCATTTAATTTATTTTCATTTCATAATTTCTTATTTTAACAGTTGGATTTTGATGTATTCAATGCGCTCGATTTAATGGACAACAAGGAATTTTTGGAGAGCCTGAAATTCGGTATAGGCGATGGAAATCTTCAATATTACCTTTATAATTGGCGTTGCCCTGGCATGACGCCAAATAAAATTGGTCTTGTATTACAATAGAAGTACAAATATACCTACACACTCGTTCTTTTTGACGCTTAACAATTAATGTTTATTTTTTTTTTTTCATCTTTCATTATAAAAAATTTAAAAAAATAATAATTCACAAATCGAAATTAGATTATCAGAATGCTTAAAAAAATATCAATTAATTAGCAATAGACATGCTGGACGGGTATGAAAATCAAGATGAAAAAAAGAAACTAAATAACAAAAAAACATGAGTGAGTAAGAATATATTGCATAAACAAAACAATAAATAATTGACAAGACAATTCGTGTGTAATCAATTAATAGTAAAATTAAAAAAATTTTGTAGAACTTTAATTCCATTTTTTTTTTAAATATAAATACCATTAACTAATGGTATCAGAGCGGTCGTGAATAAAAATTGTCTCATGTACAATATTAATTAATAAAAAAAAAAAAAAAAAAAAAAAAAAAAAAAAAAAAAAAAAAATAAATATAATCAGTATTTTATCTACTCAATTAATATTGACAATTAAAATTTAATATTATTTTTGATATTCAAATATATTTCGAACAAATTACAAAATAATTCATATTCAACCTTCAAAACATTTCCTTTTAAATAACATCAATTATTTTTATTGTTAGCATGAACGTCACCTTCACACTACATATCACTTCATTACCTTCAAAACACATGTCCCCAATCCACTAATGTTAAAAAATTAACATACTGTCTCAAACTGTTTTAATCTATTTCTAAATTCAAAAAAAAAAAAAAAAAAAAAACGAGCACTATTTACATTTAAACCATCCCTCGAATTTTATTTGCATCATTATAGAGTTACAAGAGCTCACATCATCCCTCACATAAAAAAAGAAAACCAAATTATTCTCATTCCCCCACAGGAAAAAATTTATAAATTGGACCAAAGACTTGGAAAAATAAATAAATAAATAGAAAACAAATTTTTCTGTTTATTTTCACCTGCATACATATCATTCGTACATCCTTGGGGTGACCTCATCCGACACAATTTTCCGTGACTCAGTTTTTAAACCGTCAATGAGCCCGTATCAGTATCCGGTCAGACAATGCAAACACAAAGTAAAAAAAAAAAACAGTGAGGGTAGGGCCCTCAGTAAAATGGGAATAAAAAATATAAATAATAGATTCAACAGGACAAAATGAATAAATAACGAAATATATGCCACGGAAATGTAAAGTCGTCAAACCAATGGGTATATGTAATAGTGACATGGTTATATTAAGTGAGAAGCAGATAACAGATAAGAGATAGCAGTTGACCAAGAGCTGCGCTACGTTAACTGACGTGTATGTATAAACACGAGGACGTATGTATAATTTAAAGCTTCAAAGTATATATAAAAAAAGTGGGGAAAGAACAAAAAAGGGTGGTAGGAAGATAGAATGGGAATTGGATGTAAATAAAAGTCCGTTTCAAAACTTCTGTGAATTCAGTTGTTGCATACTGTTGTTTGCGTACAATAATTATGAAATATAATCAGTTGTCACATTATATTTATATTTAATATTAATATATAATATATATTCTTGAATAATTGTTAAGTTATAATATGAATCGATTTTGCTTAATTATTTTTCTATTATTTTGCAATAATTGCGCCATTATGAATTCATGGGGATTCAAATTTTATTGGAATGCACCGACATTTATGTGCCATCAATATGGAATTAATTTTGTTGAAGTTACTAGAGATTATGGGATTATACAAAATAATAATGATTCTTTTCGAGGAAATAAAATCGCAATTCTATATGATCCAGGAATGTTTCCAGCATTGATTAATAATTCAAGTGGTAAGAAATTATAAAAATAATTATTCGACCTTGGGGAATTTATTTTATTTATTATAATATAACTAACGTATAATTGTGAATTAATATACATTTATAAATATTTATATCTCTTTTTATAGGTACATTACAAAGAAGAAATGGTGGTGTACCACAGGAAGGTGACTTATCAAAACATTTAAATCTTTTTCAACAGCATTTAAATGACCAAATTGATGGTGATTTTTCTGGATTGGGAATAATTGATTTTGAAAGTTGGAGACCAATTTTCCGACAACATTGGGTGTCTTTAGAAGCATATAAACGTTTGTCAATAGATATTGAACGTAGTCGTCATCCCTGGACTAGTGAAAAAACATTAGAAAATTTGGCAACGAAAAGATTTGAAAAATCTGGTCAAATATTTATGGACGAGACATTGAAACTAGCAAAAAAATTACGACCTAATGCTAAATGGAGTTACTATGCATATCCTTATTGTTTTAATGTGTCTCCTAATGATCCATCAAAAGCTCAATGTTCATTACAAGTACAGAGTGAAAATAATAGAATGGGTTGGCTGTGGACAATTGAAGATATTTTAATGCCATCAGTTTATTTAAATTCTAAATTATCAGGAACGGAAAAATTAAATCTTATTACAGGTAGAATCGACGAATCTCTTAGAATAATCAGACGGTATAATTTGAAGTCAGAAATTGTGCTTTATTTTTGGCCTAAATATCAAGACAATCGACGAAAATATCTTATCAAAGTAAATACAAATTTTTTTTTTCTACTCTAATTTTAAAACAAATATTTTTTATACATGAATATATGATACTTGTTTTTTTTTTCTTTTTTCAGGAAGATGTAATCAATGGTTTTAAAGCAATGATAAATCATAACGCAGATGGAACAATAATTTGGGGAAGTTCACAAGATGTAAATTCTCGACAAAAATGTGAAGAATTTATAAATTATTTACATAATATTTTAGGACCTGCAGTACTTACTGCAAAGTCATATGCACAGCACCGTTATCATAAAAATGTAAATAAAATAACAACAAATGATAACAACACAACGTATATATCATAAAAAAAAAATATAATTTAATTGCCAGAAATAAAATCAGTTAAAAAAATTTCAAAATTTTAACCATCAAATAAAAATATTATATTTCTCAATCTATGATTACCAAATGAATATATACCCAATCCACTATATACATTATATAACATATAAAACACTATATCCATGTACATAAAAAAAAAAAAAAAAAAAAAAATTAAATATTTAGGAATTTCATTCATATTCATTATATTTTTATACCTGATGATAATGGTAGGCCCTCAATAATACCAAAACGATAATTTACTAAGTAGCAATTAAAGGTGGGACTTATGGGCATGGAGAAAAAGATGAAAATAAATAAAAGCCATTATACAGATGACTAGGCACACACGTGAAGAGAATGCGGCAAATATAATAATAAAAAATAAATACATGATATAGCCACGCGCGTCTTTGTTCACATGTGTGTGTTATACCAAACACATAGACAATATTATTATTATTTTCTCTCGCATATGCATGACTATGTACTGCAATGTACGGCCTACATTTAATTATATGTATAGAATTTTCCAATACGCGTGAGACTTGATCAAATATTTTTTAAGTAAGAAATTTCCTCAATTATATTAAAATAGAAGAACAAAATATTCTTCACCACTAATACGAACATTATTAAGCTCCACCCAATATATGTATACATATACATGATGGGTCGTACCGTAAGGTCCATCAGTAGGCGCAGTAGTAAGAATCCATGCATCAGCTACCGACTTCACTAATTCAAGGTGTGCTGGAAGCCTCAGGCGTTTTAACCTTTCCATCACCTCAAAACTTCTCCTTTATCCCCACTTTATTCACAATTTGGCCCACAACTATATACACACATATCACATATGTATATACGTATATCCACAGATAAAATCTTGACCATATAAGTGTTATTAAAATGAAAAACTAATCAAATTATTTCTATGACATGTTAATAAAAAATTTTCTTTTATAATTCCCACAAATTTATTCTGCAATAATAAATTCCCATTTATCTTTTTATATTTGTTTATGTTTCTAATTCTATTAAATAATTATAATAAAAATCGAGGTAGATCTTTGAGAAAAATAACAGAGTTTGTGTTTCTGTTGATGAATTATTTTTCGCAATTGAATTATTTAGTGATGAATTTTATAAATTTTATAAATGAAATTGTTTAGAGATACTTCAGTCATAAATTTATCTCTTTCATTTCCACCGTAGCTGTTCCCCCTTCTTCGCCATCATCATCATCATCATCATCTTGCATTGAATTGCACTTTACCACAAGCAACACACGACAAGTTTTACTGGTTCGAGGTGTAAGGCCTTAGGCGATTTTACTTTTTACCGTGTGCATGTTGGTAGGTATAGGTAGTCAGAGAGCTTCACATTTTTTTTTTTTTCATTCTCCTTCTATCTGTCTCTCCCTACTCTTTTTCGGTCTGGTGCTCCTGCGCTAGCTTGGTTTCCCTCTCTTTGAATTTTCTCCCTCCTTCAAACAAATCAGTTGAATAACTTGCGGGAAGAAAAAAGACCGCACGATGTTTGAGGTGTATACCGATCGTACTGAGACAGAAAGAAGGAGCAACAGCATCAGCAACACCAGCAACATCAGCATAGCATATCACCATCAAAGCAATAGCAATAATACAGCTCAAGTCGAGCGAAAGGAGGTGGCTGCTTTGAAGGAGATGAAGTCGGGTGTATGTTTATGTATGTATGTATATGTGTATGCGAGCGTACAAGTGTGTGTGTGTGTGTGCAGAGAACGGAACAACGTAGAGAGCAGCGAGATCGGCAGCACAGTTTCGTGCCATGGGTTCGGCGATCAGCTTTGCTCATTCTCGCTAGTAGTCTCTGTTCTCGCCCTATCAAGGCTTTATTTAATACACACTGGTTTATAATAATTTATTTCATTATAAGGTATATATTATATATTTAATTATTATTAATTCTTATGTCATTGCTAATGATAAACAAATGAATTTTTGTGTTGCATTTAGTTCATACCGATTTAACCATTTTTTTATTTTTATATTTACGAACTGGTTAATTGGTGAAGTTTGTGATTGAGCAAGAGATGTGAGTGATTGAATAAAATAAGCATAATATATAGTGTCGTGGTAAAATAAAAATTGTATGCTCAGTGCGATTTTTTTTTATTTTGTAATATTATTTTTGTGAAATAAAAAAATATTGTGATTTGTGGTGTGACAATTTGGATAGCTGCGATAAGAAATAATTTTTGGTAAAAATAATTATATATTATTTGATATATATTATATATATATTCATAGGAATATGATCGACTGCGAAAAAGTTTATGTGCATGCATGTATATAAATTATAAAATAGTGAACTCGATCGTTAATTACGAGTGTGAGGTTCCTGTCTTTTTTATTCTCATCACTTCAGGCCAACTGATTAATTTTTTTTTTACGTATGTTTTACTGCGCCGTTCGTATATAAGATCCTTATCTCGTGCCGAAGAGTGATGGAAACTTAGGGATCGGTGTCTTGGTACACCTTTGAGAAAAATTACAGAGTTTTATATACTATCGATCATCATGCACACATAAATGATTATTTTTCTTCTTTCTATTTTATTTTTCTCGCATAATTCTCATGTGTATAATTATTTCATAGCTCAAGATATATACACGAAAATAAACGTACAGCAAACTCGATAAATTAATTGGTTCTTTTCATTATAAAAAAAAATTCTTCAAGCAAAAGTTTAAATATTTTTTTAAATATTATATCAAATTAATTTGTTTATATTTTATCTTATATCTTTTTTTTTTTATCCATTTTCTTTTACTATTCCGCAATCTGTATATATGTACATAACTATAAATTCTTATCATTTACCCTATAACTCAAAGCAACGACTTTCAATTTAATTATATGCTTACATAGCTTCCTTTCCGAGGGATTTTCTGTGAGATCACCGCCTATTATTACATGGTCCAACGATCAGCATATAGAGATTTTATTATAGATTTTGTCAGGTCTACTATACATACATATAAAAAAAAATATAAATCTCAGGTTTCCACAAGTTAAAATAAAATATTTCAAACTCAAAAAATAATGTGTGTACACACAAGATCATGTTGCTCTCTGTCCACAATCTGTTGATATAATTTTTTCATGGTACATATTTATTCGATAATATATAATATACTATAGATAGTATATATTAAATAATAAGTACGCCGTAATTGATGAGTATTTACCATGATTCAAACGTAAAGACTTATGGTATATACTCATAATTATACTTGAAGATGAAGAAGAAGAGTAGATCTCTCTCACACAAGTTGTGATGTCATGATGCGCGTTGACCAGTTTGACCACGCCGAAAAGTACCGTAATATCAAAGAGGTAACGGAGCTGCCTTCATCAAGTGTCCAACTCGATCTCTAAAAGCCCTTTTTATCGTTACCAAATATGCACCTTGATCCCCCTACAGTGTATTCATTCACCTGAAACCTGAATGAAAAACTATAATGATAACATTTCGACATGAAAAATAATTGCGTGTCACTATTTTATAAAAAAAATAAATGCACAAGCCAAAACAACAATATCATTAATTTTTAACGACCTGTTTCAGCTGCGTTTTTGTCTTTGTTATTTTTTATGCCACTGTAAACTATAGATTTATATTTTAATTCTTCGCCCCAATATAATTTTCAAGTGGGTTTAGATACATATAATGCGAGTCACTTTGTGTTTTTTATATAAAATGATGATATGAAACTTTATTCGCATTGTCAAAATACAAATTAATAATTTTGTTGATACTTTTTTTTTTTTTTT
>JAQQBS010001422.1:25433516-25505792 GCA_030347275.1 Microctonus aethiopoides | reverse complement strand
TTTTTTTTTTTTTTTGTTTTGAATAAATTTAGTAGGTGGGAATTAATTAACAATAACAATATAAATGTGTATGTATATATACTGAGTGGGTGTATATATGTATAAGGGTGCGAGAGGCGTCGGCAAACCATGAGGAGAGTGCGGCGATTGTGCGAGAAGTACAAGCGAATATAAAAGCTTGAGGAGTGAGCAGGACTTTAGGAGGAAAAGAATGCATAGTAAAAAAAAAATAAAACAAGTTGAGATGGCGCCACACGTCCAGCGTGTTTTTGGGTATCCGCCCGTTGCTGTTGGTTAACTCTTTACATTTTCGCCTTCTTTTTTTTTTTTTTTAGTTAGACTTGATTATCTCATTTTTTTTGTTTTTACATTTTTGTCGCTTCTTATTCGCCTTCTTCCGGTCTTTCGTCCCTTCTTCTTTTTGCAGATGTTTTCGCTGCATTTATTATTTACAGGCATATATGTATATATTGGTTCCATTCTCATATCATCAGTGTCTTATCAGTGGTTCACTTTATTTGATATTTAATGATTTTATATAGAAGAGAATGAAAAGTTGAAAAAAAATATAACGATAAAAATACAAAATTTATTATACTTTTTATTTGTTTATCACAATTCGACGCTTATAACAAATGTTTATTTATTCATTTATATGGATTGAATAGAAACCATTTTGTATTTTTAGTTGCACTTGATATAAATTAATTTACAAGCTTAAATAAATTTTATTTTCGACAATGAAAATTAAATAAAGAATTAAAAAAATATACGATTTAATATATGACGTATGATCTCGCTAGATTTTTGTCCAAAACAAGTAATGAGGTATGATAATGTAGAAGAGGGGGTTATAGTAGGAGGTGAATTAGAGAAAAGAAGCCATACTCAAGCGTCATCGGCGCAAATAATTTCTGCATTTTTTTTTATCTTTTAAATTTTTGTTGAATCACTACTAGAGTTACTCAAAAACACAGTATAAATATACATTTATAACATTATTTATTTAACTATTTATGCCTTTTATTATATATATATATATATATATCCTCAGCATAAATCCCGACTGATCAGAAGACTATATAATTTAATTTTTGTACTCAAAAAATATATCTAATTAATTTTGTGTACATCCGTTTAATAAATTATTAGAAAACAATTTTCAAACGCATTTATATTATATTTATAATATAAATACAAGCACATGTTGTATCACACGCAATAAACAAATACATACGTATATAAACGCACATAAATGAAGAACCGGATTAACAAGTTCTCAAAGTAAAAATATCATAGAAAATTTTATTTACATATGCATATATTTTTTTTTACTTTCAATTCATTTAAAACTATCGCGTGGGGATAGAACGGAACGTTGAAAAATGTTAATTTAACATGGAATATAATAAATAAATAAAAACACACATATATTTATCAAATTATTCTTATTAAAAAAAATAAAAACAAAACGGTGTAAATAAAATATTAAAAATACTGTATGAATGAGAAAAAAAATGATATGAATATATGAACAGTGTTACAGAATGCGTAATAGAGATGAGTGGGAAGTTGGGGCCCCAGCGAAGGTGATCCAGCGGCTTGAAGCGAGAGGGACTTGAGCTCTCGCACCTTCACCTGTACATAACTACATACACACGTACAGTACAAAATGAGTAGCGCGCACGAACACGCGCAATAAGTGGGGGAAACGGCAGCAACACGGGGTCATATAGCAATACCATGAAGATTGGCGGGAGAGAGGAGGAAAACGAGTAAAGCGGAAAATGGAGAATGCTGTGTCTGTGTATATGTATATATATACTGCATATATATAGTATAATATAAATACTATATATCTTTTATGCGAACCGATGAGCTGTATACTTGGTGGTTGTTTATTTATTTATTTATTTATTTTTTTTTTATATGTACGTTTAAATAATATATGCAAGTTGCGCGCACATCAACCACATATTCTTTATGCCTATTGCGCATTATTATTGAACATATTGCGCATTCCGTGCGCTCGTTATATTGCAATAATGTTAAGTGAAATATTTAACAATGTAAATGGACGACAAAAAGAGAGAATTAGACATAGAAAACATTTTATTGTGGAATCTAATGTTGATGTTTTTATTAAATTTATATTTTGCGTTGAATCATACAATTATTTGGGATATTGTATACATATTATTGAGATGTTTTGATTATTATACTTAATGCGAGTATAGAATGTAATATGTTGAAGAAGAAAAGCATTTATTATTTCTATATAATGTATAGTAGTATATTCGTTTGTAAGATATATGTTTATATATATTTTATAATATTCAAGACACGCGCGTATATAACTCGCTGGTCAACTTCCGACAACCAGTTGAGAGAAATAGTGAGAAAGGGACAGAAAAAGAGCAAGAATATATAAAGAAGGGTAAAGGCAAAAGGGAGATTGTTTTAGGTATAGTTGTTTATTTTTTTTCTCTTTTCAATCTCTCCACACATATACTATATAATCTGCAGAGCTCTGCACACACCATAGAAGGTATAGGAAAGCCGATGGCAGTGGAATCGCGTTTACGAAGAGTACAAAGAGATTGGAGCGATGGAAAGAAAAATGAGGGTGAAGAAGGTAAAATTTCTTGTACTCAAGGCTGTAATAATTTAAATATAATTTAAACAATAATTTCTAAATTTTATTTATTTTTTAAAACCTCAAGAATAAATATATTAAATAATTTGTGACAAATATCGCCTTTGTTATGAATTAAAAACTACGCAAAACAATATATTAATATAACAAAAATGTAGACTGAGAAAACGATGCGTCGAATTTGCTTAAAAATCGAATTAATCTTTCGACTAGAGATCGCAGTCTTTCTACCACATCCACTTTTTCATTCTATCTTTCGTGTTTTTTTCGCGTATACATATGTATATGTGTACCTCATTCTCCTCCCTCCTCGGCGTACAGTCGGCGCGTTCTGCCCGCGTGGGCCACTGCAGAGTGTATGTATATACATATACGAATCACAACGAATACACAAGCAAATGGTAGATACGGACCCGCGCTCGTCGGATCAAGTCCGGCTGTGTCCAGAGGCGAGAAGAGAAGGTGGCGCAGCAACAATGAGCTTCGACTTCTGACTAGTGAGTTCCAGGGAACCGCACGGCATAGCAGACACCCGATATTTATTTTTTTTTTTACTGTATAGTCTAAAAGCTAAATGCAATACAAAGGTGTCAAAGAGCTTTATATTGCATTTCTTGCAGCTCTTATACATGGCTATATAAATTAATGAATTTTATTATTGGCAAATTCATATACATTCTTTTAGTTTATGATTTAAAAAAAAAAATAAGAAACCTTTAATTAAAAACAGAAAATAATAAAAAAAAAAATTCTTATTTAATTTTCTATTTTATTTTGAGTTATTGTCAAATCGTAAATTAAGAAAGAAAAAATAATTAAATAAGAAAATAACAATTGTGAGTCTGGACGAGCAAATCTAAAAAAAACTTCTCGGCTCCTCATCTTTCTTAATTTCATCCTTTTTTTTTTCCTTGTTTTTTTTTTTTTTATTCTTTCTTGCCTATGAATATAAATTTACTAAATAAAAGGAAAATAATCCCCGATGGTGGAACGCACGCGGCATTATACCTCTCACTCTATAGTCATATATGTTTCGTTTATATTTTTTTTTTGTTATTTTATTCTTCTATATCTTTGGTTCCTTTTCATTCTCTTCTCGTCTGTTTTTTTTTCTTTTCCTTTTGCCCAACACTCTCATTTGCTATGGAATCTCTCCCGCTGATTTTGACACCATATATATGTATATACATAAATATATATACTCTCTATATGTATACTTGCTATATTCAACGTACTGAACGACCCTGGCTTCCTCTTGTTATGTTTAGACCCTTGATATTATTCATTGATCTCTCACAATAATCAAATATATTTCTGCTGAATAATATATAAGTCTAGTAATTTCTATATCATTCCCATTTTTAGAATTATATCCAATATGATAAAAGTGTATAAATAAAATGCGGAAAATTAAAAATAAAAATATTCGCATAAAAAAAAAAAGTGTTCAAATCTAATTTTCTACAACAGGAATTAAAAAGGCAAATATATAATTATTATACGTATGTATATACATACACTACATCAATTAAAGAAATCCTGGAAATATGGGATCGTGCAAAATATAAAACGAAATTCTTTCAAGTCGAAGGAATTCGCGCGCCATTGACGACGACAACGACGACAAAACATAATCCAACCGGCACAAAACTCGCTTTTATACTCAGAGGGACCTGATTGGATTCAACGATTTCGTTGTGTTCAAAAAAACGTACCGATGCCATTCTCTCCAACTTTGGCCATCCTTTTATCCCATGCGCACTTATTCTCTCAATCTTGTTGTCCTCATAGTCATTTGTCTCGCTACGTTTATATCCTTTACGACTTCTGCTGAACCAGCACGCACCATCAGCAAGAAGTTGTTCCACAGTTATGGGAACCTAGTTAACTAAATTGGATACAGAATAATCATCATTTGCCAGTGTACCAGTTAGTAAACACATATACAAAGCAGTAGAAACAGTGATACAATCACATATACATGTGTATGCATCATTGCGTTAATAATTACAATTTTACAAGGCAATTTAATCGATCCAATAGAGTTTTATTATTGTCCATTATTGTTCATCAGAACATTTTCATTGAGGCATTAAGTATGAGAATATATCTAGTAATTGGCATTTATTATGATGCAATACAAGGAAACAATTGTATAATCGGTTGTTGAACTACAATTGAGTATACATGAGAGAATTTATTGATGAATTAAAATCCACGTAAACGAAATTAAATAAGGGAAAAAAATAAAATAAGAACAATTATTTCTTACATTTTGTGACAGTGTATTTTTTTTTTTTGGTTGTTATTTCAGATATCATGTCGTTGATGGGAAGCTTTGAGAGATCTCTGGTCATTATTCTGATCCATGTGACATTGCTACAGGCCCATCGCGAGCATAAGGTTATCATCGTGCTTAATTTTAATTTGTTTATCAAAATTGAATGTAATATAAAATATTTTTTTTTTTTTTTTAATTTAATTATATTTATATCTAGGTTCATAATATTGTCCTGTATCCTGACAAACATAGTTGGTGTAAAACAACACCAATAAAACAGGTGGTGACATGGCCTCAATGTTCATCTCAAGAGTTGGACAATAATGTCTGCGTTGGTGCGTGTTTTTCTTACATGGTGCCACATAGCGAACCATCAGCTCCTGGTGACCTTATTAGACCTTATTGCGACTCCTGTCAACCATTAGACAGTGTATGGCACACGGTAAATTGATTGATAATCATATTTTTCTTTTTTTATTTTAAATTTCGAATTTAAATTCAGGATTTTTTTAATTTAATGACAACAAATTTTTAAATATGAAATCAATGAATGATCAATGCTTGAAGTATTTTTTTTTTCTTTAATCCCTTATAGGTGACCCTTGACTGTAAAGATGAGAAACATAATCCAATTACAATGCAAAAAAAGGTACAGATAATAACAAATTGTTCGTGTAGCTCTTGTATGGAAACATCGAGAATAAAACCGGATTATAATACGTTATTGCAATCACTTGCTGAAGAAAATATGGATAAAAATGTTAATCAAGTTCATGAAACGCCGGATTTATTACTGGATCCAAATTTAAGTTCATCAAAAAATACTACAAAAGATGGCGTACTTGGTAATGAACGGGTGTTACAATTATTTAAACATATGAAAGAAAATAAAAAAATTGATGAATCAGACACAGAACCTGAAGAATTATTTTCTAAATTTGAAAGTGATATTGATATGAAACATTTACGTGAATTATTGAGAAAATATGGTGAACAGGATGAGCATCAGAGGCATCATCATCAGCAGCAGCATCATTTGCTTGAAAAAATTCATAAAGAATCACAAGAAAAAGTCGTTCATGAAAGCCATCATGCTGGTATACATATTGGACCACATCATTCCATGGTTTTAGACGCAGATGTGAAAGAGAAAATTGATGTTGAACCGCATTATTTACATCCGGCAGTGGCTGGTCAAGAAATTAGTTATCATGACAATGTATTGATTGATAAAAGTAAGAAGAAGGAATATGAATGAGATTAAATAATGATATAATTTTATTGTGAGACATAATAACGAAATAGAAAAAACAAAAAGAGATTTGACTTGGATTGATCAGTCATTTGTTTTATTAAAATAAAAAAAAAGGAATTGGATGAGGTAAATAAATAAATAAAGGAAGAGTCGTTCGTCATTGTTATGCTGGTTGATAAATGTCAAATGTTGATGATGAACATGTGACATTGTAACAAAAGTACTTTTATAAAATAAATAAAAATAACAACAATAAAAATTATTATGGAGAAAGAAAAAAATATAGATATTGAATTATATAATAATTGTAGTATATTTCATAATTGAAAATAGTTTGAATTAAAATCGCTGATGGAATATAATTAAATAAAAAATATAAAAAACACCGAAAAATCTGCGAGACATAAAAAGAGAAATACGAAAAAAAAAAAAAAAAAAAAATGTAAGAATACAAAAGTAAACGGGGAAGAAAAATGATATTTTAATATATTTAATTAAATCTAATAATTATAATTTTTCTTTATTTTTTGTTTTCTTGCAAAGAAAAAAAAAAATTATTTAACGTTCATATATTCATATCATAATACGTTGTATAAATAAAAAAATTTTGTTTTCTTTATACACTAATTTTTTCCCTATACATATTGTTGAAAAATGTATATACATATTCTACATTATAATAAAATGAAATTAACAAAAAAATAAAAAATAAATTTATAATACATAAATTGAATATTAATTTAAAAAAAAAAAAAAAAATATTAATACCACAGAATTATATTCATATTAAATTAATTCTTGAGATAAACAACAAACTAGGTCTGCGTAAATTTTTTTTCACCGAGGTCTGCAAGAAAACTTTCCATCCCATTTATATATTTATATATAATAATTCACTTTCACAAATGGTAAGTAGCCCACATTCACTAAACGATTAATTCCCAAGCGATAATATAAATGTCCACTACAACTACACGATCATGTCGATTTAAAAATTCCCAAATAACTATACATAAAATAAATATATACACATTAATCATTAGCCTCAAACTATCTCATATCAGTAATTAATTTCATTCTAACTGTTGAAAGTATGATCAAACCAACCAATCAATTTATCGGCAAAACAGTTCTAGGGGAATTATAATTTGGATAAATATAATAAGTATAGTTATGGTAAAGTGCCAATGTGGCATTACTGACTACTCAAGCCTATATGAACAGTGTGTGTGAACAAAGATATTAAGCACTATGAATGATTTTTATGTGATTGGTTGATATACATTAAGGGCGGGGGTAATTTGTACATAGTTAAAGTAATTATCTTGAAAATACAAATGAAGTGGATAGACTGATGGAGTGTATATTAATATTGTCAGTAAGCCATGAGGTCCCGGGCGCCTTTGAGATTTCCAACATTTAAGTTGCGTGCTAAAGGTTATATACAAAGTTGCGTGTGAGAGTGTAAATCGGCGTCTGACTGGAACGCATTAATTTATTATAAAAACACCATTTATATTAATATGTAGTTCCCATAGTGGCGAACGGATTTTCGGCTTATCACCAACTAAATGCTGATGCCGTAACGCCATTGGTGGAACACGCATGATATTTTTAATTCGATTATTTATAATAAAAAATCGGTATTTATTTAGAAATATTATATAGTATTTTTTTTTTTATTTTTAATTTGTGACTAGAACGAATTTGTGTGTTATACAGTGATTATTATTGTTACTATTATTGTTACTATTATTAATTGCATCATCACGGATATTATGGATGGTAAGAATTATTTTTTTATTTATATTATTTATATCAATTAATCTGTAAAAAATTTTATGCGTATATGAATATTAATACAGATTCATTCGAATGCTTCTATTATAAACTATTACCCAATTGTGTCTGATCTTTTCTGTGTGCGTTATATGTTTATATTCAAATACATATATGACCTCGTACATTCGTTGTAGAGATAAATAATTATTGTAATTATTTATATGCATGGATAAAATAATTTGTGCTTATATATAATGATGAATATGTCCGAAAATTATCAATGATGTATTTTTACTAATGATGTTTTATCTCAACTTAACATCATAATCATGATTATATTTTCGTTTGGATTTATTCATTGGATTTAATTACATATCTTGATGAAAAAAAAAAAAAAAGAAAAATTCTTACAAAGTATGTGATAAAATCGAAAAGAATGTTAACCTTGATTGTAATAGCACTTCTTTTATCAGTTTAGATACTGATAAACATTACGATTGTTATAAAAATTCTTTAAAGGTTCCGGTAAATAATTTTTTACAAGTATGTATTTATATAAAATATTCACATAAAAATGTTTAGCAATTTAATTTAATTACAAATTGAATAAGTGAGGAATTATTGTTATAGTTTATATTATACTATTTATTTATGAAGTGATAATTTGTTTTATGACTCTAAACGCTACAGTCGCACGTTATATGCGGGCTTTTAAGATTTTTAAGATTATTAATTATGTTAATAAATAAGACAAAATGTTTTATTAATTAATCATATTATATAAAATAAAATTCACGGAAAATGAAGAAACATTTCTGACTCTCAAATTATATTTTACTGTCATATGGTAAAGTGTCTTATCCAATTAGTTTATTTTTAATGACATACTAATTAACATTACGACTCAAGCTCACTATTGTAATTACAAAACAAATATTGAAAAACAAATTATCCTTTTTTGAAATTGACATTCAAAGTTTTTCATTATTTATTATATTTCTTCTTGAATATTACCATCTGTAATATTATCTTACAATATTATTTTAAATATTTTATACCGAAATTTTATGCAAAATTTTACTTAACAAAAAAGTAGAAGATAGAGCGTCATTTGCAATGGCAATAAACAATTATGTCTATTATTATTTATTTTCCATAAAAATTGCAATTTAAAAATCAAAATGAGAAATTTGCTCAATAAATTTCACATCTTCTCTCTGACGTCATGTTATATTTATTACTAGAGTTAAGATACAATGTCAGTCTTTATGTTGGTGAAATAACAATATATTACTAGCCGAAATGATAGAAGAAAAATCTTTATTTTAGTCCATGAATTAATTTTCTTTGGAAAAATAATTTTAAATGTGCTCACAGGCATTTGAGCATACATATTATATTCGATCCTTTGCCAGGTTAATTTTAACTGAACAAATTGGTCAAATGCGAAGGATGAAATTAAACTCCTATTTGTGTTTATACCTTTTCAATGTTATGTCGCCCCTTTTCATAATGATCCGTAACCGAAACCTAATTGCTACACAGACCATATTCAAATACCCATATTGGAATATATTTATATCCCAAATATTCATTGCCATATGCCATTTATTGTTCTATGAAGATATATATTTTAAAAAATATAAAAAAATATTCATTGGAATTTCCTCTCTCATTATTAATAAAATATTTAATTAATTTAATAATATCATAAAACCCTAATGATCCCATTTTGAAAATAAGACTATACATGAAAATTTTGGCAGTGAGTTCCAATGTATTCCTATCATTTTTATAAATGCAAATAGTTATTGAATATAAATATTCGATAATAAAACAATTTTTTATTCTCCATGTAATGGCTGATAATTTACGCCACAACTAAAAAAATACGATGACGAGAGCCCAAATCAACGTCAAACAATTCCGCTTATAAGTGAATACTCATCAGCTTGCAATACATATGTACATTCCACATTTATTTATGGAACATTTACGTCATTAAACACACAAATACGCGCGTACATAGAACCATGAGAAGAATTTTGAAATGAAATTTTTCGTTACAGATTTGCAAAAATTTACGATTGATGGATTTCTTATTACGTGCCTTTTATTGCACTCACCCGTAATATAATAATACAACCCCACGGCACACACAAATCGACTAGAAATCATCTTCCATCCACACTATTTTGTACGATAAATTTGTATGAAAAAAAAAAAACATTCAACGGTCGCCGCCATCTTTGAAATTGTTCATTGGACTTTTTATATCTCACTCTCACTTGCTTTATATCACCTATTCATGCTCTCTTGCTTGCATTGGCAATGCCAAATCGTTAAACATCGTTAAATAAACTGTCGTTGAAGAAGTAAAGAAAGTAAGAAAGAGCAAGAACTATTTAACTATCTTTGTCATTTTAGTGGCGCGCATGCGCGTAAGTAACCGATGTGAACGGGAATGTCGGGAACTAACGAACAATGTGGGGAATTGGGGTTAGGCGGGGGGTTATATCCAAGAAATTAAATATCATATAACCGGGGCTCGAAGCTCGAACTGCTTGAAGTAGTCGAGGAATGAGAACGTTTGTCTAAACGTAACTTCAATGTCGATATCATATTTATTTGTGCATCTTGGAAAAGCAAATAAAAAAAAATAAATATATATTATTTATATAAAACGTGTGAAAGGTTAAGAGTATTTAACGACAATTGGTACAATTGATTTTATATTGGAATAAAATATCGGTGGTTAAATATTAAAATAGTTTTATTTTTTTATTTTCTTAGGACAAATGTGCATTCCTAGTGATAATCACAAGGATTCACTGGGTGATAATAAACATTTGAGATTAAATTAATAATTATTTAATATCAAAGACGAATTGGTGTAAAAAAGTGCGTGTGGGTATGTATGTGTGTGGGTGTGTTATGTATGGTAAGTGTATAGTGTGTTCGCACTTGGATCTTCTGTGTATGTGTGTACATTAATTAACAAACAAACAGTGAGACAGGAATTATAGATAAATTTTTTTTTTAATCATTTTTGGTTTTATTATTACTGTCAGCATGCATAAAATTTTGGGTATGAACTATTACACAGTATTTTCTGTACTTAGAAGTCCCGAGCAGAGTGAATTGTTTAAACGGGTCATCTAAAAAAGTTATTGAAATACTTTTTCTATTGGATTGTGAACAATAATGTCATGCGAATTTATGTGATGAGCTCCTGAACATGTAAAAACAGTTGAGAAACAGAAGGAAAAAAAAAAAGTCATTTAATTTATGAAACCTTATAGGGAATTCATTTTTTTACTAGCATTTATTAACTAAAAGACAATTCTCAGCCACACCTGTCATTATTTATGATACGATTCACACAAGTGTGATAATATTTTATTTTATATTGATTAATTCTATGAAATATTTGTCTAAGGTTTTTCTACTGCCTCAGATAATGCTATTTATTATATTACAATTCTAAACATTAACCCAGTGCATTTCCCCAAATCATTAAATTTATTATTTTCCCCCAAAAAAAAAACTAACAGTTCTACAGTCGGTATAGTAGATCTCAAAAAACGTGGGGAATTTATTGAATCAGTGTACAGTTTGTGCTGGATATTAAAAGCTAAAAAAAAAAAAATACTAAACATATCTTCGTTATCTTTTTATTTTTATTTTGCCGATCGTGCATTACCGATACGGCAGTTGAAGATATTAATTTATAACCCGTAATGTATTTGAGATCAAACGTAAGAGAACAAGGGTGGTACGTGAATAATTGTTTGGCAATCGTTGGTTGTAAATCACCAAGCACAAACGTAAACGGACATCGGATTGATACAGAGATAATAAATATTAAGAATATTGGAGTTGTGTGTGGCTCTAATAATACAAAATCAACGTCATTGGAAATTCTCCGTGAATTTGGATTGGAGCGAGGTATGAGCGACAGTGAAAGAGCAGTAATAACGCCACGAATTGGATGGCGAAAACTCACAGATCCTGGTGACTGACAAGAAAGTTTATCAAAACCAACGGTAACAACATCAATACGATAGCACCCGCCGCAATTGCATCATTGTAAGAAATAAAACAAAATTTATTACTATATACGAATCATTAATTGACTGGAATTATTAATCGTATTGATCCATGCTATCTTAATGCCGGCCAAATGCAAATAATTGTTCAACCGGTAATGATAATTGTCAGTGGGACATTGAAGAAAAGATTACCAAAGATGGCGGGTCACCGGTGTCGGTAGCAGATGGCTTTCATGTATGATTAATGCAATTGAATTTGTCCAATTTATCAAATTTAATTGGATAAAAATAAAAGTATATATAAATAAATAGAAGGCAGCAATCAGAAGGTGAAGTGTGAAGGAATTCTGGACGCCCACTTGTTGATTTTAATTGTAATCTCTATCACGAGACTTAAATAATTCATACAATAATAATCAATATTGTGGTATAACGTTCAGGATAAGAAAATAACAGTATATAAATTATAAAGGAAAGGAATTTGAGCCCTGATAGACTCAAAGGACAATAATATATCTAGTGATTTAAGTGGTACTTAATAAAAGAAGGGATATATTATTCTGTACGCAGCGAAACTTAAAAGATAATATTGAATAAACTTTTGTTTATCAAATAACGATCTACAAATTATAAAATTTACGAGGAATAAATTTTATAATCATGCCCGCTACCCCGAATAAGCTGAATTTGAGTTTCGCTAGAAATGCTTATAATGCTTTTAGTAGTCGCAATCAAATAAATAATATTGAAAATCAAATGGAACAAAAAACAGAGCTTCTTGAGGGTAAGGAATAAAATTGGGTGAACTTTGGAAAATTACTAAAATTGTATTAATTTTGTTTAATATAAAATTACATTCATACTTTTTTTTTATTATTACTCTTTTTCTTTTTTTCATTCATCAACTTTCAGCAATTGATTTTTCATAGTTCAAGTATCATAAAAAAATTAAATGAGAATAAAATAATAACGAATGTATTGTTACATTTATCGTTATTATTTATCATTTTATCAATTCAGCTCAATTAATGAACAATGCAATATTAAATCATTCAAAATAAAAAAATAAAATTATGGTTAATTATTATCATACATGTATTACAGGTACTCGTGGAAATGGCCTTTTTCATTTGAAAAATGGCGTTGATTATATAAATCCTGGTGATGAGGATCAAATGGAAATATATGGATATCGTCGAAATAAGATTTATACATCAATAACATGGTTCTTTATAATTATTACTGGTGGTCTTCTACGATTAATATTTCATTGGTTTCCACAATTAATGTTGAGCGCAACTCATTCAATTTGTTCGTTAAATGAGGCTGATAAAGTTTTACTCATTGAGCGTTTTCAAGGAAAACATGCATGTTATCATGTCAAAAAATTACAAACAATGACTGCAAAGGATGTTTGGTAAGTATTTTCATACCAACAATTTATTTATTTATTTTTTTTTTTTTTTTCGATACACATAATTGATATTTTATGTTAACAATATATATTAAAATTATTAATTTGTAATTGTTATTGTAGCAATGGTGCTGCTGATGAAGACGAACCTTGGTCGGAAACTGTCTCATTAGATCACAATGATTTGGAGAATATTGCTGTTGATAATGAAAGTCCGATGAAATTATCAGTACATTTGCACGGGGGAAACTTTAAACGTAAATTTGTTATGAATATAAATACAAATTATATCTGCATATAATTTTATTTAATAACATTTGCAATTGTAAAGATAATAATTAAGTAATTTTTATTTAACAGAGTTGTCTTCAATTATTACATTCAGCTGCAAAAAGTTGAGATATGTTTGGGACGCTGAGCGCTCAGAATTTATGAAATTACTTGGTTTGGACATTGGTGTGCTAACTTCAACGCTACATCAAATGCCAGGTCTATCATCACAAGAGCAACTTTTTAGGTAAAATTAATATCCATATAAATAATTGAAAATTTTAATTTATATTATTTATAAAAAATATGATTAATCATTTGAAATAATTATTTTTATGATATTTCAGACGATGTGTATATGGAAACAATCGAATTGTTATACCAGTTAAAAGTTTCATAAAACTTTTGTGCCTCGAAGTTTTAAATCCCTTTTACGTCTTCCAAATATTCAGCTTTTGTTTATGGATTGCTGATGACTATTATTATTATGCCGTAGTAATATTATCCATGTCATCATTTGGTATTGGAATGGCAGTGTTTCAAACGCGCAAAGTAAATATATAAATATGAATTTTTATTTATACTTAAAATTAAATTTCCAACAAATTGTTTAATATTTTTATAATTATTTTTTTATAGAATCAATTGAAGCTACGTTCGACTATACAGTCATCGGATGTAGCGACTGTAATGCGCGATCGTACAACAGGAAAAATTGAATCAGTAGCTGCTGAACGTCTTGTACCCGGTGACATTCTTGTTATTCCACCTCATGGTTGTTTAATGCCATGTGATGCAGTATTACTTACTGGTAATTGCATTTTAAATGAATCTATGCTGACTGGTGAATCTGTACCAGTTACAAAAACACCATTACCTTCCAACAATGATGTTACATATGATATAAAAGAGCATGCACGTCATACACTATTTTGTGGAACAAAAATAATACAAACTCGTTATTTTGGTGGTGAAAAAGTATTGGCGATCGTTGTTAGAACAGGATTTAATACAAGTAAAGGTGGATTAGTACGTTCGATAATGTATCCACCGCCAGTTGACTTTAAATTCGAACAGGATTCATATAAATTTGTTGTATTACTTGCGTTTATAGCGAGTGTTGGTGTTATTTATACAATCGTAACAAAAGCAATGCGTGGTGTAACTATCGGTCGCATTACAATGGAAGCACTTGATCTTATTACTGTCGTTGTACCACCCGCGTTACCAGCAGCAATGACTGTTGGTCGACTCGTTGCACAAAGTCGATTGGAGAAAAAACGAATTTATTGCACAAGTCCACGTGCAATTAATGTATCCGGTTCAATTGATTGCATTTGTTTTGATAAAACTGGCACATTAACTGAAGATGGTTTAGATATGTGGGGCGTTGTATCAGTCGCTGATAGAAAATTTCAATTATACACTAAAGATATAAAAACATTACCAGCTAGTAATATATTATTTGGTATGGTAACCTGCCATGGAATAACAATAATTGATAATCAATTAGTTGGTGATCCGCTGGACTTGAAAATGTTTGAATCAACAGGATGGTCATTGGAAGAACCTGATGTATCAGATAATTCAAAATTTTCAATGATGTTTCCAACAATTGTACGACCACCAAAAAATTCAAAATTATTATTACAAACGCCACATCATGAATTAATATCAATGGGAATTTCGCCAGCACGCCAAAGTTCAATATTGTCAGAGGTTGAAAATTTATCATTAAATAATATTGCGACATCGGACGCTGAATTGGCTGAACAGGGTTTAGAAATTGGTATTATAAGACAATTTACATTCACATCGAGTTTACAACGTATGAGCGTGATAACTCGAACATTAGGTGCTAGTTCGTATGATTTATATTGTAAAGGTAGTCCTGAAATGATTTCAAGTTTATCAAAGCCTGATTCAGTTCCATCAAATTTTGCATCAATATTAGAAGAGTACACATCAGAAGGTTATCGTGTTATTGCATTAGGTCATAAAACACTTAATCGTTTAACTTATGCAAAAGTACAACGTATAAGCCGCGATGTTGCAGAATCAGATTTGACATTTTTGGGTTTTGTTATATTGGAAAATCGTTTGAAACCAGAAACTACACCAGTAATTGAGGCATTGAATCGTGCACAAATTAAAATTGTTATGGTAACTGGTGACAATATACTGACGGCATTATCAGTAGCACGTGATTGTGATATGTTAAATCCTGAAATACCTGTAATTCTTGTAACAGCAAGTATCCAACAAAATCAAACAAAACCACAATTATATTTTTCTCGCAACAACGGACCACAAAGCCCAATGTCACCCAATGGACACAACAGCATTATAAGCGAAATGACAGATTTAAATAGTATCACATCATTGGAAATAAATGAAAGTGGATCTTTTGATAAAAATATTCCAAATAATGGAATCAATTATTTATCTGATGATGTACGTACAATTAATAAATATGTTTTTGCATTAACTGGCAAAACATGGGCAATAATAAAACATCATTACCCAGAATTATTGCCACAAATAACAACAAGAGGTGCAATATTTGCTCGTATGTCACCTGACGAAAAACAACAATTAGTACAGGAACTTCAATTATTGGGCTATTATGTGGCAATGGTTGGCGATGGTGCTAATGATTGTGGTGCATTAAAGGCCGCACACACAGGTATCTCTTTATCTGATACTGAATCATCCGTTGCGTCACCATTCACGAGTCGTGAAACAAATATCTCGTGTGTACTTTCAGTTATACGTGAAGGTCGTGCTGCATTAGTGACATCATTTGGAATTTTTAAATATATGGCAGCGTATTCACTCACACAATTCATTTCAGTGATGCTATTGTATGGCATTGAATCAAACTTGACTGATATTGAATTTTTATATATTGATTTATTTATTATTTCAATATTTGCATTTTTTTTCGGACGGACTCATGCTTATGACGGCCCTTTGGTTAAAACACCGCCATTAACCAGTCTCTTATCATTATCACCAATATTAAGTTTATTTTTGCAAATGATTATCATTACAATTTTTCAATCTATAAGTTTATGGCATTTACGAATGAACGAATGGTTTGAACCATTTAATATATCTGCTATTACCGAAACGGAAAATGTTGGATGTTTAGAAAATTATACAATATTTATTGTTAGCACATTGCAATATATTACATTAGCAATTGTTTTTTCTAAAGGTCATCCGTATCGTAAGTCAATCTTCACCAATTATGGTTTATTAGCTTCATTTATTCTCATGACATTATTCTCCGTTTACTTAGCTGTATGGCCGTCATCATGGTTGATTTATGAATTTGAATTGGAATTACCTAGTGATATAAATTTTCGCATTATTCTAATAGTTTACGGTGTTGCGAATTTTATTATTTCACTTATAGTAGAGCATTATCTCGTTGAATATTTGGTATTTAGAAAATTACGATATCGCTGGCATAATATTGATAAATCAAAAAAAAAATTCTTAGCCATTGATCGTGATATGAGTAAAAATTTTAAATGGCCACCATTAACACACGAGCCATTACCTGAAGTAGCACCAGATATTTTAATTAGACGTAATACCGTAACGGAAATAAAAATAGAAAAACATGTTTCTAATGATTCAACACAACATAATAATCATATTAATGTTGATGCGAGCTTTTTAAATAGCCCATCGTCTTTGGGTTTCAAACGTTTTGGATCTGCACGTGAAGTTACATTAAATCCTCGTGGTTTATTTAAAGATCATCGAAATACTGTGTCAATGCAAACGGTACCAATTACTAACGAGGAACGTGAATTAAATGATATCAAAGATTTAAATGACGCTAATGTAACTTTGAAACGTCGTCACAATAGCGAATCGGAGAATAATATTGATAATTGTGATAAGCCACAAAGATTACGACAAGTAAATCCAATTGCAACATTACCAAGAAATCCTGTCGCCACTCAATACAACCAAAAACTTAAAGATATGATGCGTATTAATAAAAGTGAGGGAGGTTTACGTGTTGACGCTGTTAGTGTTTTAGAATTAGATGTAATGCCATCATGAAATGAAATATATGATATAATTACCATCATTGCATCAATAAAATTTACGATTTAATTATTCCAACGAGATATATTTTATTGTGAATATTAATTAATACATTAATGGTGCATTTAAATTAAGAACTAAACTCTTGGATTATTTATGTGTAATATATATATAGACTGTTTCATTTTTGGTATGGCTATTTAAATTACATTCGCTGCCGGTCATTATTAATGTATACATTGATTTTTGTATCCATATGGGTCCCTTTTGACTCAAGAAATATATCTCTATCAATTTAGTAGTATTCAACATAAGAGAAAAAATTATGTTCGGCATTAAAAAGTATTATCGAAATAGTGTACTTATTGTACATGGAATTATGTGTGAGAAATTTAATTTTTAGGTATTGCTGAAGACTTTGTTTTAGGTTATGAGCCGTTTTTTTCTTTTCTTTTGTTGGTTTTGAGGTTATAGGAAATTAATAAAATGTACGTGTTATTCGATTCAACTTTGAATTGCCTTTGTGCGTTTATACATACATATGTAGTTAGGAGAATGGCAAGGGAAAACAATATACTTAATAATTATATGTACTTGATGCTTATTCCTCAAAACAATAGTGGAATAACTAGAAAAGAATAGATAAACAAATGTTAAAATTTAGATCTACAAAGTGTTTTTAAAGTAAAATAAATTATTTTTAAGTTGCTACATGTAATGTTATAAATATCCTAATTTAAAAAATTAGTAAACAATTGATATACATATACATTGATGCAAGAATTTTAATCAAATAAATGCTTACTATAAGTTCAATATAATAGTTGTAAGGACGATAAAATAAATTCAGATTGAATCGAACATAAAACAAAAAAAAACAGATTATTTGAGTTTATTTCGAGATATAATGTGTACTTACATGAAATATATATACATATATTGATTTATAATCAATAAAAAAAAACTGAAAAAGGCTATCCTTGTTAATATATATACACATATGTACACAGATATACATACGATATGAAATCTAGTAAAAAATTAATTACTGTTTAATATAGTAAGGGATAATTTGTAATGAATGAAAGAAAAAAAAATTTTTTTTTCCCAGCTTTATTATATTTTCATTATTTTTTTCTCCCAATTTTTTATTATCATTTTCTCATTACACACAATCTAAACTTTAACAGACAAAAATTCTTCGACTATCACTACATGAATTCACACAAATATAAAATTGTTTTAAATTCAATTGGACTAGATACATACTTCTCATTCTATTATCAAATGAATTATCATAACCTACAAAAATTTAAAAAAAAAGATAAACATAAATCTTACATTGGATCCTAGTTACATTCACAACTATATTCATATTTTGATTGGTGACTTAGTAATAATTACTACTGGCAAATATCATTACGTTTTTTATCATTTTTTGTTTTTATAGATTTCGAAAACGATTGAGTATTTTACTGGCAAGATTGAGCATAGCCATATTGAAGAAATATAAAATTGATTTCTTCTGGCAAATTCAAAATTATTTACGATTCAATTCCATTAATCATCAATTTTCCTTTCTCTCTTTCATTCTTACATATTCATCGTTTGTTGCCGTATATTCAATTTTAGTCATTGTCTGCATACAGAATGTAAAAATCATTACCATATATCTTCCTTGACTAGTGATACAATATTTGGTATTGTTTTTTTTTTAATGGCCATTTTCATTCAAATAATTACTGATAATTTCTTCAAACTATTAATATGCCTAAATTCTCATATTAATTTTTTAATTGAGTAATATCTTAACTTTCTTTGATCCTTCTATTATTTTCATAAAAAAATTAAGTGCAATAATAAAATTCGCACATCAAAATCGTCTATTTTTATCGATATTTGGCATAAATAAGATCATTCCCACGAAACATTGCTTCAATAGTTGTTTTTTTATTGTATTCAATTCCTCGTGACTCAACTAATTCAACGAATCTTTGATATTGGTTCCATGCAGTGATTGTGGTTACCGCTTCCTCATCCGGTCGACATTTTGTCTTATCTTCAACATCCCGTCCAGTTAATGTTGATTCTGTTGTTTGACACGCATTTTGTACTTCTGGAATCATCTAAATAACAAAAATTATAAATTAATCAACCACATCTTTTAAATATTATAAATTATTGAAGCAACTTTTCCTTATTCATTCGCATTCTGATGAATTGTATTTATTAATTTATTCCAGAATTCATCACGAATAAATTGCAGATCAAGTTTTCAATGATTTTATGATTAAATATATATGTATATTGTATGTATATACATCAGGCTTGGACCAATGTTTGCAGAAAGTATTGTAGACACAAATGATCATGTAATACAACTGTTCAAGTGTTTTTCAAAAATCAATACTGAATGGAGGGAAAAAAATTTCTTCCCTGCAACAGCCTAATTCATAAATTCAAACACTTATCTATAACCTCATTTTTTTTATACTATACCAAATAAACTAATCATCCAAACTATACCTATTGCATAGCATCACTCCAATTTCAAGCAAATAAAATTTGTGACTAACATTAAATATAATATTCATTTATATTTCTGTGTGAACATTAGTAAATTTATTTTATAAAAAAACTAAATAACATCAATATAAACAATATAAATTAAACTCACCTTTGACGTATAATTTATCAATTTATTTATATATTTCCTTATTTGTTAATTATATCAAAATTTATATATATAATTTACAAATTTATTTCCTTGTGAAACGAAATAGTTTTTTTTTTTAGGTTAGAATTGATTAAGTTAAAATTTACGGGGAAATAATTACAAGACAAACAATTACGTTAAAATTTATGACAATAAACATAGAGTGTAAAGCAACATCAATTGACGTACGTGCACTGACAGAATATTACTAGCTGGACTCAACTTTGAAGAAAAAGGGACGACAGTGGTGGTAATATTAGCTGGGGTCGCGTCGCGACGCCCCTTCTCCCGGGACAAATAGTTGACTGTATGTGGAAGCCATATGGGGGATTCCCCTTGTTCTCCTCCAAACTTTGTCACAACTTATACATATATATCAGAATTTATTGATATATATGTGGGATACATATAAAGAATTAAGCAAGATTAATTATGTACTATTTGGTTTTTTTTTCTTTGTCAATGACAAATCATCAAAGATGCAATTGTACATTCGTTTTGATTTCTTCCCATATGTTGACCTACCTCAATCCTTCATCAATCATTCATCAAAGTATGGGAAGATGATGGTTATGATATAAAAAAGTTAGTAAAATTAATTTGAGGTTAATTTATTTATTAATTTTTATCGTATTAAAATACAATAATAAATAACAATCTTTTTAATTTATCTATAATTCAATTTGTTATATATCAAAATGTCAATATGATGGATGGTTTAGAGTACATAGAATCTTATTATTGTTAATATAAATATTGTATTGTATAATAGTGAAATTGAAAATGTTTAATTTATTGTGATCATTGATTGAATTAAACTCAAAGAAATGAAATATATCCATGTATTTTATTTTATTTATATTTTCTTTTTATACCTACAGTTTTTATGGTTTTGATAATTAAGATAGACAACCCAGAGGCGTATATATAATATACAATATATTTTTTCAATCACCCACCAGCTGCCGGAAACACATTTGCCCTCTTTCCTTTCATTTTTATATTCATTTCCTTATTTAATTCGCGCATTTCTCGTTTCGATACATCAAACCATTAATTAAAAAAAATTATAATAATTATTCATGTATGAATATATTTTTGATTCACAGTTTCTCTATTAATCTATGCTTATACATTTAAAATTTTTCATATTACAACAGATTAATATAAGACCACTATAATACACCGACGAATTTTGAAATTATTGGAGAACTCAACAGCTGGCTGTCATGAATAATTTTTTCCATTCTATAAAACACCATCAGCTGCCTGAAAAAAAAAAAAGTGAGAACAGAATAAAGAACGGGAGGATCAGCAGCACACATGCACATACACTCATGTTAATTGTTTATATCAATGGTTAATATTTAAAAGACCTTACAATCCACTCAATTTCCTCCCTTAAAATTACTTTTCCATTGATCGCCAAAAACAAATAGCTCATCTCTATTATTAGTTTTATTATTTTAATCTGAACGAAAAAAATTTTTTTTAATCATTCACCTTGAAATACAAATAAAATTTGTTACAACCCTCTTGTATGTTTGTTCCACGCACAGCTGACAACAGAAGAATCTGTATAATTGACAGCTGTTTTATTTTTTGGTCTTCAACCCCCACGACCACCACCTTTACAAATAAAATGCCAAGTTGTTATTACACGATGATCAGCATCAAGATAGCTTCTGCAATTCGAGTGTGTTGTACTGCGAAAAATTTGACGAGCTTTAATTTTTAGTCATCAAATTTAAAAAAAAAAAAAAAAAGAAAATAATAATTATAATAAATAAGTAATTAAGTAATCTTCTTCATTCTATTTCTGTTCCTATTTTTCTTTTAGTGTGTGCAAGAGGAGAGCAGATGCATGGCATATGCTGCTCGAGTCCAGCACGTCCAGATGCTTCATTGGCGTCGCAACTGTGTTGTGTGTGGCTCATATTGCCCACACACCGTAAAGAAATGTGAAAACCTTTCTTCTACTTGTACAGAAAACGACTGTCTTATTATTATATTAATTTCCATACTTTTTTATTTTATTATTATTTATTCATAATAATTTACTTATAAATTTTCATGTATGTACTTGAACTCGTGTATTTACTTATAATGTGATTTATTGTAAAAGTAACATATATTATATGGTAAATGTTTTTTTTACATATGTACAAGTGCAGACATTTTTTAAATTAATTTCTTGTTAATGAAATAAATTCAATTTTTTTTTTTATTTATTTAATTGTTCGTTCAAATGCTCCTTGAGATTAATTGATGGATTTTTATTTTTTAATAATTTTTCACTTTTTATTATCAGAATGCATTCGAAAAATGATTTAACTAATTTATAACAATTTTTCTGATATAAAAAACAGTGAATCACTTTTGGTATAATTTACACACACACGATTTTCAATTCTTTTTCTTTTTTTTTCGTCTGCTTTTTGTAACGTCCAGCGTACAAACAAAGAAAAAAAAGATATTACCATTGAACTAAATCACTGCATGATGAAAAAAAATCGATTCAACGAATTTTCACGAAATCATTTTGATTTTTATATGGAATATATAATGTTTGTATCACTATCTAAATAGCAAATGAACACAATGCATGTTTTCGTTGAATTTCCAAATGTTCTTTTAAAGCCAGAACTGTGGGATTGTTCGGATCTAAACCCTCAATGTCAATTAAATATCTTATTGCTTCAGCAGCACAAGAATCCCATCCAGCTGACCACAATGATGATGATTCGCATTTTTCACTTGTTTTAAGTTTCTCTTCATTAATACTACGATGGCATTCGTTCAACCTACATCGTTTTTCTGACACAAAAAAATTGTCACAATCCAATGAATGAATTATTTGATTGTCTGAAATTTTACATACAATTTCTTGGTGTTTAGGTTCCAAGTTTTCTTTATGTTGATAAGTTTGATGATAATTTATACCATATTTACTTCCTAATATTGATGATTGTCCTCGAATGGTTTGATATTCATCATCAGTGCATGTTATATCCATTCGTTGTGTTTGTTCATTAACATCATCCATATTTTTAATAACTATTGCTCGATTGGATTGTGTATTATTTTTCATAGTTATATTATTACTTTGTATTTTTACATATTTTAATTCTTCAGTAAGACTTGTTGCTAATTGTTGAAGTAATCGTGAATCGAATAATCCATATTCGTCATCATCATTCTCATTGTAATTCAAATCAATTCCGACTCCTTCGTCTTCGGATGATGATAAATAATCATCATCTAATTCATTAACACAAAGAAGAGTTAATAAACGTTCAGCAGCATCTGAAATATAAATTTTTGTAGAGTATACATCAATTATTGATGGAGAAACAAAATCATATGTTAGTGTGTTAATTTTTTTTATTTTATAAATTTAATTTACCTTGAATTGTTGATGTGGATTTATTAATATTACTGGCTGAATCTTCAAGATCGTCCATACCGTCAGCATTTACACCACAATCCATTACGTCATCCTTGAAAATTAATGAAATTAATTTTTAAACTATTCAAAAATAACTGACTTCTGTATAATAATTGCCATTAAATTTTTGGAGTACTTAATAAAATGTTTATAAAATTTTAATTTATTTTATGGTTGATAATAATATCTACAATCAACAATTAGTTTGTAATTGATTAAGTTAATTCATAATAGAAAAAAATCATTTACATGCGTATAAATAATGTATAAAGTTAATTAAATTTTTAATACATTTCACTTACGTCTGACATGGCGTCTTCCATCACGTGACTACTTGTTCCTCGCATCCTAACCCCAATATTATAATTTTATTGGAATTGAATTTATTTACAATTAATCGAATCAATTTCGTCGTTGTTTGAATGAATTAGAATCCGTGATTCTCAAAATAATACTAATGTAAATTTATTTGATCATATATTCCAACATGATTATTGATAAATGTGTTTTTATGTACAATTTGTTTTGTAATTTTTATTATGTTGCTTATAAGTCTGTGTCAACCTTCGCTTTCTACTGTTTTTGACATTAATAATTGTTAGAGAGATGTTGATAAATTAAAAGAAAGATAAAGAAATAAATAGATCAAATCAAAGAACTAATTATTTCAAATGTACATAGTGTGTTACCTTTTTTTCTCCAATATTGAAATATAATAATGGAGAAGAGGCAATTAACTGATATGTAATATAGAAAGTATGAAGTAAAAATAAGTAGAAATATTTCAATATTATATTGCTACTTTGAATTATTTAAAATCATTTATATTCAATGAATTTTCCAGTATGTGAATATAATAAAAATATTTTGTAATATGTGAAAGAAAAAACAAGCACCGCCACCACCACCACCACCACCTCTTTCTCGCGTTAATTCCTGCGAAATAATATGGCCGCCGGAAAAATTCGCAGATTGATCATAATGATAAAATAAATATATATATTGTTATATATGTAGTATATGTATGTATAGGGGATGTGAGAGAGAAGGGGTGAACACGAGGTAAAAAGGAAGGGGAGATTAGATTGTTCGTTGATGAAATCGGGAAAAACCGAAAATTCACGAATGTACCAAATATTAGATGCGCGCGCCACTTATTTTCCCCACTCTCGAGTGTATCTCCATTAATCCTTTATAAATACAGATATTTATAAAATAAACTTGTCAATTCACTTGCAATAAAATTAATCAAACATCATAAAATCAAGAATAACTTGAAAACCAGTATGAAAATAATGAAGAATAACCAATTAATATTCCTTCAATATAATAATTTTCTAATTTTTATTTAATTATAGAAAAAAAAAGAAGTATCGGAAAAATTCAATTGGCAGACTCCATTTTGGGCCACAATAATGATATTAAAATTGAACAATCCATCAAGCCACGCGGCTTTCTGTATACTGAGACACGAAGAGAAGCAATCGCAGGACGAACACGGAACAAAAACGAAATAACAACCACGCGGAAGCGCAGTGGTGGTGGCAATGATAGAGGAGAGAGGAGATGGCGGCGGTGTAAAAGGAGAAAACGCAAAGGGTCTTCCCTCTAGTTGCACACACACTCAAATGTGCGCATAAATGTAAAAGCCAGCAGCAGGCAGGGAGATAAATACATGCAGTACTACCTGCAGGCTGTGGCCGCTACTAAGAGCTCTGTACTAAGCAATCCACAACGACGAGGACAACATCATAACAGTGCAGCTGCAAAATGTGTCGTTATTGTCACCACCGTTACCTTTACTTCTTCAATCCTCCCCACCGTTTCTATTTTATTCATATTTTTTTGTGTATCACCTGTTTGTTGCAACTTCATTTATCTGCCTAAGAGTTTGCTCTTCTTTTTTTGTTTTTACTTTTCATCACTTAGTGATAAGAAAGTATTGCTTTCGTACGATTTGAAAACGCCAAAATAACGCTTGTAATCGCATTTTTCAACAATAATAATTGGAATGACGGATAAAAAAACTTAATATTAATGTTCAATGAATTGCCTCATTGTATAATATAAAAAAAAATTTCATGTTTTTGAAGGTTATTTTTTCTATTATTATCGGTTGATAATAAATCAGGTGTTTATTGTTATAAACAAATGATTGATATATTTTTCAGATAGATATATAACAATGAATTTTTCCGTTTATTTTTTAATTGAAAAGACATTTTTGGAAAATGAAGTTAATTTTATTTAAAAGAATCAATTGTGGAAAGTTTTTTTAATTTTTATATTAATGTATTTATATTTGTTGATTATGTATTTGTGTATATATAGGTATTAAACAGCGGTGTATTGCAGTTAAATAGTCTCACAGCTGCCACTTCACCTGTTCAATATATTATTTAAATTCTTCACCTGCTCCATGAGATACATGCTTCGATATAAGTTTTGCTCCCTGTATTTTTTGTTTATACTTAAATATAATTATATTGCTATGATATAAAAACATTTCATCTTCTTTTGTACTGACGTGGTTTTATAATTATGAAATTTTCAAAAGGGAAAGTAAATTCGAGATGGGGTTTTACAATAATTACATTCGATTATTAACTCTAACTATCAAAATTTTATCATTGATCAATTAAACAAATAATCTCATTATTAAAATTGATAAATCTCATTTTTCTCATTTCCTCTAGCTCCATTTATCAAATTATATTTTTACACATGTTGATTGATAAGTTAATTTATCTATTAATGACATAAATTATCAAATTGATATGATAATACAAAAATTTATTTTTCTCTTATCAATTTAATTATTTGCTTTGCAGCTTTGGACGATAATTGCTACCACATTTTTACATTTATTGTTATAATTTTGTATCTAAATATATTACTATTTCACGTTAGATATTAAATTTTTCTATAATATACGAAAAGATTTTTCAACATTAAAAATTCTTCCTGATTTAATGTTTCATTTTTTTTCTAAAAAAATCATTTATTTATATTTAACAATATTTTCCATTATCAAAAATTTTTTTATTTATATCCTGCACAGTATAATTTAATTCTTTAGTTTATACAGTACATCAATTGAAATGATTTACGAAAGTTATTCTTCCTTCTTTACCATAAATCAAAGGTGTCATTTTTTCAACAAATTTAACCAAATGATCAATATCCAAATGACCTACTTCATGATTTCTATGATTATTAGCAATAATCGAATGGCCATCACCACCATGTACAAGAAATGACGGTACAATAATTCGATACCATTTATTATCAATAAGATCTTCATAAATTGGTATCTCACATTTTTGACATTGAACTTTAACATCAACAACTCTTGAATAAGCACTTTTAGACATGTCATAAACAATTTTAATACCAGACCAGACCAAAAACGAATAACCATTCCAATGATCTTTCGATTGACTTCGTGCAACAGTCACTTCCAATGTCTAAAATAATAATATTAATAATGAAAATACAAATAATTAATTATAAATGAAAAGAAAAAAATTTTTTTGTCTAAATATAATCAACATTTTACCTGACGTAAATCTTTGCCTTGCAATTCAATAACATCCCAGGTATTTTCAAATGGCTGTGCCATAACTAAATCACCATATGTAATATCGCCATTTGCTAAATCAATAGGACTTCTAATACCACCTCCATTCATTACAGCTATTGCTGCATAAGTCCAATCATTTTTATCCTCAGATCGATTAATATAACTTTCAATCATTGCATCAGTAATCATATTACCAATATTACATTCGCCAAAACGACAATCCTTTTTTAATTCAACTCGAGTTTGACCAATAATTTTATCAGCAATAGCATCTACATCAATTTTCCATGGTGCAAGAGCATTCAACATGTCTACATCTTGTTCAATAGTGTCATCTAAGAGTATTGGATTACCATCCCAATCTTCAATTTCTCCATTTTCATTAAACCATACTGTTAAATTACCCAGATACCTATAATATGAAATTGTAAAATTTATTATAATAAATAAAGTTAGAATAATATTACTATGTATGAATTAAATTTATTTATGATATTAATTGATGATTGAAATGCAGAAATTTATTTTAATATTATACTCACTTTGTAAATGCTGCAGCTTGAACTATTAGTACTGTACGATTTGTATATTTCTGTGTAACAACAACAGGATAATCATCCTCGGGTTCATCAATAAATGGTTGGGTTCCTGTGAAGTAATTTTCAATTTTAAAATTTTATTTAAATAGTAATAAAATAATTAATTTATAGTAATGTATAATTTCGAAATGATTAATGAAACTGACCTGAGTATAAAAATGTGTGAGAATGACCACCTACTATGACATCAACCAATGGACATTCAGCTGCTATTTTTCGATCTACTTCAAGACCACAATGACTTAATACAATTATTATTTCTACATTTTCTTCTTTTTTTAATTTTTCTGCCTCCAAATTAATTGTTTCTATCTCGTCTAGGAATATTAATTTTTCTGTCGAAGCAATTTCCTACACAGAAAATTTATTAATAAACACAATAATTATTAATCAAAATAAATAGATAATATTTTTTAAATATTTTTTTACCGGTGTGCTTTGTAAAATGACTCCAATAACTCCAATTTTTTTTCCACCTCGATGCAAAATTGTACTATTCTTCATTAAATTCTAGAAAACATGAAAAAAAAATTAATTATTATTTTTACAATCACTTTAGTAATTATTCATTTAATTTATTTTTTAATAATAAAAAAAAAAACCTGTATTGTTGGCTCATTTGTTGTGTCAATATTAGTAACAACTACAGGCACATTCATAGCTTTCAAAAGTGGCACGAGGCCCTCAATACCATCGTCAAACTCATGATTCCCAATTGTCTAAATAAAAAATCATTCATAATTCATTTCATAACTCTGCAAGAATATAAATTAAATGACACTCACTATTACATCATGTGGCAACATATTTAAAAATACTGCAGTGGCATTCCATCTGTGTACATTGTACCAAAGTGTGCCTTGGTAATGATCTCCAGCATTTAAAAATACAGCATTGGGTCGTTCATTTAATAATTGACGAGAAGCAGTTAAAATTCGAGGCAGTCCACCAATACATTGTTCTCCATTGTCTCGTTGACAAGCACTAGCTTGTGGGCTTACTTCTTCAAATCTACAAAAACAATATTTTATCAAAAAAAAATAATTAAAAGCTGATAAATTTATAAAATTTTTTCATATTTATTTATTATACTTAATTAAAATTAATTCATCTGTATCAATGTTAAGAAAATAAATGGACGTAATGGTCTAAAGTGTTTGCATTTGACATTTATTAATAGCTCAAGTGGATGAATACATTGGTACCCACAGCTGTAATATATATCTTTATATAATCATTGAAATGCGAGATACTTCATCGTGTCCATAGACTTTATTAACCTTGATAACTATATTGCTACGAAATAAATATAAATTAAATAATAAAAATGTTTTTAAACTTAATATAAATGTATACAATATTTATATTTATATTTAAATATTAATATATATTTTAATAAAAAATATACCTTGCATGAAAATCATTCATGTGAATAATAGAAAGCTCAAACAAATCTGTCCTTCCTGGATAAATAAGTCCTCGACCAGTAAATGCATTGCATTGTAAATTCAATGTTACAATTAAATATAATAACACTATTATTACAGTTCTCCAAATATCCATTGATATTATAATTTTCATTGTTATCTATTTAAATATTTTTTATCACACGCGTTGAATTTATCCAAATAATTCAATCGTTAATTTAAAAATTTTTAATCCACAAATTACAAAAATATTTTAATATTAAATATTTTCTATTATAATTACATATGTATTTATTCGTATTAATTAATTAATGTATATATATATATATATGTATATAATTATGCACAAAGTGTTGATTATGTAAATAAAATTCTTGGGTTGGACTTCAATTATGCGACTGATTTGAAAACAAGAAATAATAAAACACCGAGAGATTTTTTTATTTAAGCCGGTATTTTTTTTTTAATAAATATAAACTCACATTTATCAGTGTATAAATATTAATATATCATTTATATTCCCTCGGTGTTGCTATTGTGCATATGTATATGTATTAAACAAATTTATTAATAAATATTTATCAAATAAACAATGAGATAAATGCGAGTAGTGAAATAAATCAAATATATATCCTTGTTAATGGAGAATACAATAAATTATTTAATGTGACTGATGTATTAACGACACCAAGCGCACTAAACTCAAAGTTTATTATCGTAACTCAACAATACCTTTGGTATATTAAATGAATGTGAATCGCGATAATGGATAATAAAATTATCTGTGTGTCGCAACAACATATATACTTGGCAAAATGTAATTGGAGAGTCCCCTTATTGAAAAGCCAAAGTAAACTGCTAATTGAAAGCAATAAAAAGGTGAGAAATTTATTTATTTATTTATTAAAATAATTAATAAAATTAATTGATCGTTAAATCGAAAAAAAAAAATTATTTAAATTATATATCTACACGTTTCTTTTTAATCTCGATTATTATATTATGTTAAACAATATATCACGATGATACCTGCTTTAATACAATTATAATGATCTTATAGATATCGTTATAAAATGATAAAAAATTATCTTATTTGTTTTATGCCATTTTAGCTAGAGTTATCGCAATTTTTATTATCAAATAAATTTTTTTCTTATATTATATTGCGATATAATAATTATATAATACAGGAAATAAAATGTTACATCATTATAATTTAATATTAATATATTATAATTATGCATTTATTTTGTTTATTAATTATTTTTATTTCTATGTAGTATTATAGTTTAACTTTATCATGATATTAATCGAAAACTGTTGATTAATTACATCATTCAAATGAAAATATATAATTAGTTAAATATTTATACCTGAAATATATTTTTCATTTTTTATAATTTATCTCAAGATATATTATATTCGCAAAAATAAATTATTCAAGGTTTATTAATATTTTTTTAATTACACAGCTGTATCTACACATTATGATAATTTTGAAAGAAAAAATTATTTTTCATAATTTTATGTATTACTCAATAATTGAAATATTTTGAAAGCTTTGAACATAATTGATAATTTGAGTTATGTACAAAAATTTATATTTAATTACTTTCACATCTACCTGGACATATGTTTGCATTCACAGTGGAAATAAGTATCGTTTATAGTTCTTTTAGAGACATCCATTAATGGCATTACTATCTTTGAATTTACTCAACTGTGCTTGGGGGGTCAGTCGCTTTGTGTCTCTCATTCAGTGTGGAGCTCTTATATCAATCAACGCGATCACCTCGAAGATGTATTTAATTATTAAAATATAAGATTGCATGAATACTTAAATTTGATATAAAAATTTAAATAAAACGTGAGAACATCAATTTATTTATTATTAAAGTGGTAATATTTCTTCAACTTATATTATTGAGATAATATTTATAGTATAATAAATATAAACATACTTATATTTATTATTAATTATATAGTTGTTTATATAAATAATATTAAAACCTTCGTCAGTAATTAAAAGTATTCAATACAAATCTTATTTTTTAATTACAGATATAAAATATGGATTTGAAAATAACACTAAAATTCATTATCATTAGTTGCTATTTTGCATTTTGTTTTGGTCATCCACTGACGTTCAATGATGGATGGAGACTCCGAATTGTTCATACAAATGACATGCATGCCAGGTATCTGAAAATATTATTATAATTAGAAATAATTTGATTTGATTAAAACATTTATAATAAAAGTGTATACTTAACTTATTTCAATTAAAGGTTTGAACAAACTTCAGCTTTGTCGACTAAATGTCATCCACAAGATGCAGCTGCTGGTAAATGTTATGGAGGATTTGCAAGAATTGCCAGTTTAGTAAGAAAATCACGAAATTCAACTGTTCCAATAATTTTTCTCAATGCTGGAGATACATATCAAGGATCAATATGGTATAGTGTTCATAAATGGAAAATCGTTGCGAGATTTCTTAATCTTCTAAATCCAGATGCTATTGTAAGTATCAATAAAAAATAGTTTGTTAAATTTTTTTAACTAATTCTTAAATAATATCAATCATCTTCATTTTTATAAATAAATACTTTGATGATATTTAAGTCATTAGGAAATCACGAGTTCGACGAGGGTCCAGAGGGATTAGTACCTTTTATCAACGCTGCAACATTTCCAATTGTGACTGCTAATTTAAATCTCACACGTGAACCACAATTAGCTGCAACAAAATTAAAAAATAGTGTTATTCTTAACGTAGCTGGTCATAAAGTGGGGGTAATTGGGTATTTAACACCTGAGACTAAAATTATTTCATCATCTGGTGATGTCGAATTCTTTGACGAAGTGAAATCCATTAACGATGAGGTAAAGCTTCTTCAAGCAGAAGGTGTAAAAATTCTAATAGCACTTGGACACTCTGGATTTATAATGGATAAAAAAATTGCTGCTGAAGTTGATGGTTTAGATTTAGTTATTGGAGGTCATACAAATACTTTTTTGTATACGGGAACAAAACCCGATTTGGAAAGACCAGAAGGTCTATATCCAACTGAAGTAATTCAAAAAAATGGTCGAAAAGTTTATGTTGTTCAAGCGTATGCTTATACAAAATATCTTGGGAATTTAACTGTGGATTTTGATCACGAAGGCGAAATTAAAAATATCCAGGGTGATCCTATATTGTTGGATAGTAATATTGAAGAAGCTGAAGATATTTTACAAGAACTTGATAAATGGCGACCGGCTGTTGTCAATTTAACTGAAACAATAGTAGGTAGCACTAAAGTTTTATTAGATGGTGATAGTAAACACTGTCGAGCAGGTGAATGTAACTTGGGAAATTTAATTACTGATGCCATGATTGATTATGTGAGTTATTATAAAACAGATATAATTTATACTTTGAAAATTATATTTGAATTATTATGTATGAGATTTAGTTGTAAAATTTTATTGTCATTTGTAGAATGTTAGAGATTATATTAGTAAGAATGGATGGACTGATGCTGCAATTTCTATACACAATAGTGGATCGATACGAACATCAATTGTTAAATCGCCCGAGGATAAAGTTAGTAAATGTACATTACAATTTTATCTATTTAATTTTGATTTATTGGATTATAAACATTTGTTTATTTGTTTTTGTAGATTACAATGAGCGATGTTCTTGCAGTATTGCCATTTAACAGTGAAGTAATCAAAATGAATTTAAGTGGAAGGGTTATTCTTCAAATGTTGGAGCACAGTGTGTACTATCTTAATATTAATGATACAAGTGACTTGCGTGGTGGATTTTTGCATTTTTCAGGCCTTCAGGTTTGTCTAAATTGAAATGATTCAATGAATGTTTAGGAGGATAAAAAAACTTACAACATTAACATCAGGTTAACTAGAATTATTTAAACAAATGAATATATAAATTGATAATTTATTTTTGTTTAGGTTGAATATGATTTATCTCAGCCAAGTGGATCAAGAGTAAATTCTGTATTAGTTCGCTGTGCTGAATGTAGAGTTCCAATTTTTGAAAAACTAGAGGAAAATAAAATTTACAAAATTTTAACGACTGATTTTATTGGCAATGGTGGAGATGGGTATGCAATGCTACCGGAAATAACACCAACTCCAATGGGTAAATTGTTTTACTATAACAGTAATTTATTCCACTGTTTACATATATACTTTAATATTAAACATCTTTGTTTGTACTTTAGGAGTCACAATGGACCAAGTTGTCGTTGATTATTTATCAAGACGTAGTCCAGTGCATCCTGGAATCGAATGGCGAATAAAATTCCTGGATACAAAACCGAAGCTTCGTTTTGCAACAAGTGATATTATGCAAGAAATCAACAGTGGAAAACAAATTCATGGAAGCATTGTCATGATAACTTTCTCAACTGTTATATTTTATATCGCAAGTCATTTACTTTAAGAAAGAAAAAAATGTGGTAAGACATTTAGGATTTGGCACTAAAAATTGAAATGAAAAATTTAGAATAAATAAATAAATGATCTTGGCAAAATAGTAGAAGTGATTTGAAAATCAGATGAATAAAGAAAAAAAAAATATGTGACACAATATAAACTTTTAAAATTCAGTTTCTCACATGATAAAAATTAAAAATATTAATCAAGCGATTGCCAGCGACTTCCTTGCAACGCATGGATTCTTTTCAATGTTTCAATAGCATTGTTCAGTTCAACACATGGCAATTTAACATTTTGATGTAAACAACTTATCATATGAGCAAGTTCTCGAGACATTTGTGGCGCATTATCAACATTACCAACACTTGCAAGTTCAAAATAAACTTCATAATTTTTGAAAGCATTTGCAATTTTTTTCATTACATGTTTTGGCAGTTTTTGATCCTGAAAATAAACAAATTATTTACTTAGCGTGTTATTATTAGACAAAGGAAAGTAGAAATGGATAAACAAATTATTCAAACTTACTTTATACGACGGAAGATTAGCATATAGAGGCCAATCTTCAGTGCAGGCAATACAATTACATAAAAAATAATATTGTCGCAACAGTGAACGTTGTCTAACAGCTTTTGTATGTAGTGCATAACACATTCCATAGTTATCAAATATTTGATCACCTTTTTTAATAATACATTCGGCATACAATGCCATTACTTTGCCAAATGATTTTCGATTGACCATGGGACTGCAGTTGTGATTAAATAAACTTAAAAATGGCATTAAAGCAGCGCCCCTGCTGACTGGTTCATTGGAAATACACTCTTCAGTCATCTTTTGTTACATGAAAAAATTAAAATTAAAATTAATTATTAATTGTAATTAATTGTATCAGATAAAATTACTCAATTAATTTTTCAAATCATCTTACCGAATGAACATTACTTGGAATTATTTGTTGATGTCTCATGATTAATCCACCGATAAAAGTTACCAATTTATTTTGCTCCAACGTTTTAATATCACTACTCAATTTTTTTCCAAATAATTCACTTCTTGTCGCCAGCATGAATGTAATATAAAATGAATTTAATGATCTACCAAACAAATCTGGCACTGATCTTTTTTCTGTATTTCGCGTTAATGAATAAACGCTTTCATATTTTTGGTGATCAAAAATATTATTGACGAATCCGTGTGTACGATCATCTATAAATTAATTAAATAATTAATGAAATAGTTTATATGGAAATTAAATAATTCATTTATTTCAAATAATATAAACCTCTATACGAATCTAATGCTGGTAATTTTTTCATCAATTTTTCAATACTTCCAGCTTCTCTGACAGCTTTTATTGTCAATCTTAAGGACATTAATGCGAGATTAGCCATCTGCAAAGCAATCAATGGACCAACAACTTGACATTCAATATCATGATAATCATTCCAAGCTTCATTACGGCAAAATTCACAGCAATAAATAACTTCAACGCAATAATCACACGATATACCACACCAGGTTTGTTTTGAACAATTCCAACAGTTGGTATAATATTTCTCAGGATCTAATACCCAAGAATAATTTTTTTGTGCGACAATAAGTTCACCCGGTTCAATATCTCTTGTTGCAACAATATGTCTGCCAAATTCTTCAGAATAATTTATTGCAATAGCTGATGATGCACCCGGTATTTCTTCATTATCAATTGGTATTTTAGGTAAATTTCTTTCATCATCTAATTTAATTCGTTGCTTTTCAATTTTTATATTCATTGAATTATTCAATGTCTTCTCAACAATTACTCTTCCAGCATTATTTAAATCCATTTTTTCTAACCATGCACGAGTTTTATCAAGTGCATCATTTAATTCAGCAGATGAATTAGCATTTAATATCGTTAAACATCGGACTTTTCTTGCATAAAGTTTAGCTTTTAATTCATTTGGATAATTTAATGCCAATGCACGTTCAATATCAATCAAACAATCATCATACAATCTTGCTGCAAATAATGCTGCAGATCTATTGGCATAAGCCAATGATAATTCACGTGAATTTGGCGGTGCATAAACAACACTCATTGTATATAATTTAATTATTTCATTTAATTGTAATTGACTTGTTTTTTTTGGCATTGTATAAAGTTTATTAGCTTTATTTTTATATTCAGTTGATTTATTTATGCTCTTCCCATTGTTTATAACCTCAGGAACCATATTATATTCTTGTAATAATTTCATTGTGTATATCACACGATCTTCATCTGTATTTAATGATGAATATTCTGTGTGGTATTGCTTTTGTTTATTATCAATATGTAATTTTTTACTCAATGTTTCAAGAATATCCTCCATTATTATATATTATAAGACAAAAATAAATAAATTTCTTTTCTATTATAATCTTTTTTTATACAGTTATTGGAATTGAGCTACTAAATTATTGCTCACTGTCTATTGAATTCCACAATTTATTTACGTCGTGTGTAAAATGGACAATTATAATTAAATACATATATTATGTAATAACAATAAATATATCTTTTATGTTACAATTATTATTTTTATCACATTTTTAATGACAAAACTTAACTTTGTAGTAACGTTATTATTGTATATTTGAGTGTAACATAAGATTTATCTTGTGATAGAACATATATATCACAATAATGAAGACTATATACATATAAGTATCTAGTTGTACCATTTGAAGAGTTCGTCATCTTTGGGAAATGTACTCTCGACCAATCCCGACAGTTGAAAGACAATTTGATCATGTAGTGGGAGAAAAAAGTAGGGTTAGGGGACACAGAATTGAAAATACACAAATACAACTCTTCGACTTGGAGTGTTGAGACTTTTTATAATTATTCTCTTCATGGTATATGTATATTTGTTTGTATATATATAGCACATAGTACATACTGCTTCATTTTATGTACTGTGCAGCAGCAAGTAATTGATGGAACATCTGTGACGCATGCGCACTAGCAATCAGCGTGGGGAAAAATTACTAGTGCGCAGGCGTCATGGATGCTTCATCATATCACTGCGGATATTTTTTCTTCTTTTTTTAATTTGTAAATATAGCTATTCTAATGGGCGCGCGAGTTTTCAAAACATGTATTAAATTTTATTTTCCAATGTATTATATTAATACAGATATGTATTCTACTTTGTTACACAAATTAATTATTTGCCCGTGGATTTTTCAATTAAATCAAGCCAATAAAAAATGGCTGATATTCAATCAGATGAAAAGATGAACATATAAATTTTTTTGTTTTACTTTTTGTTACCATAGCAACCCTTAAATAATTTCTTAATGATATGTATATCAGTCAGAAACACACAAATTACATTTTAATTGTTTATTGCTGAAGTTAACTGTTTAACTGTGGTTAAAAATTATTATTTTCTTCTTAAATTTGGGATATAAAAAAAATTATTTTCGATATCATGTCATCACTTGCGAATCCATTGATGTATTTAAATTTGGGTGGTGAAATGCTTTATGTATTACGTCAAAGATTAGAAGCACAACACATAAGAAGTGACAAAGCAATGAAAGGTGAGAAAAAATAAGTAATTATAATAAATAACTATAATTAAACAAAATATTATTAACAGTATTGGATGATATAACGATTGGACTATTAGATCCAAAACTTCTTACTATCGTGACCCAAGAATCACATTTTATTAGTTTAAGCTGGTTACGATCAACCATGGAAAATATTGCATTGTCGTCAATAATGAAATTAGACAATGACAGTATGAATAAATTATTTGATTTAATGACAATGATGGTAAAATATCAATTGACAGCGGCAACTGGACCACGCGAAATTATTCTCATTACATTAAATCATATTGATTCATTTCGTGAAATTATTTCGACCACAAATGCACATCAATGTGTGACATTAATTCATGAAATGATCATTAATGTGAGAAATGAATTGATAGAATTAATTATTATCATATTTTATTATTTAATTGCAATAAAAATTCAATTTTATAATCATATTTTTCTGTTTATTTATATTCTAGTTTTATAGCAAATTTACTTATAATGAAATATGGCAATCGCGAAACGATTGTTTAAACGAATTGAACAGTATTAATGTCAGAGTATCAATATTACTAAAACTTGGTATTCAGAATGAAGACACAACGTTTAATCTTACTATGAATAATTACAATGAAAAATTTATAGAGCGACAAAGCGAATTGGGAGATTTGAAATTACTGGATCACACATGTAGAGGATATAATGTTGGCTCATTACAACTTTTTGGCGATCGTGTTACTCTTCTCGGAAGAAATATGTAAGAAGAAGAAGAAATAAAACAACTGAAAATTTATTAATTTTCTTGTATTTTACAAAGATAAAATTATATGTACTAATTGTCAATTTTCATTTTTATAATATAGATATTCGTCAAATTTAAATAATGTGATTAAAACTTCAAGATGTAATTTCGAAAATCATGAAAAACTTTCTAAAAATCAAGAAATGAAAACTGAATTAGGAATGTTGGCAGTGCAATTGGGTACAAATGAAGAATCATCAGCAATTTCTCGACCATTTAGTCTCAATTTGTTTATTAACGATGCTGAAATAAATTTAAATACTAATGATGAATTAAATTTAGATAAAAATTTAGCAGTCTCGGAAAATGAAACAGTGAAAGACTCGGATGAAATAAAAAGTAATAAAAATTATCGAGACAAATTGAATAAAGTTTGTGGTGATTTCATCGGAAATGATATTGATAATGGACAATTGAATCTTCTTCAGCTTTTAGATGAAGCAGAGTAATACATAATTAATTTAATTAAAAGAAAATACCCAATTCTATATATTCATATTGATTTTACATAATTCATTAATTTATATTATTTTGTTTTGAATGTGTATATAAATAAAAATAAATTTAAATTTATAGTTACGATTATCGATGAATTCCTCCTTTCTCATATAAATGCAATATTCAAGCTGCCATATCAAGTATATACTTTACCCCCGTTTTACCATCGAGTTTCAAAGCATTTGAGACTGCTTCTTGGTATTTTAAAAATGGAATAAGTTTATATGGTGGTGCTTTTAATTTTTTTGATGCAAATAAATCTGCCAGATCATTCATCATTTCTGTTCTTATTTTGGAATTAGAATGTTCTTTTGTCCATGCAGTCATCCAAAATCCTTTTATCATAACATTCTATAAATGTGAATTTCAAAAAAGAAATTAATTAAATGAATATTAAACTAAAATTTTAATTTTAATTAACATGATATTTACTTTGAATATCAATGCTGAGACTGGAACAATCACTGGTTCTCTAGACATTCCACCATAAGTCACCATTGTCCCATTGATTCCAACATGTCTGAGAATTTCTACAGCACTTTGTCCACTAACGCAATTTAATGCCAATTTTGGAGTTGGAAATTTTTTACTTTTGAATAAATCTGTTGTACGTAATTCATTTTCTGTTAACACTTCATTAGCACCCAGCATTTTCAAGTGTTCCTTTAAATTCACAATGTCCGTACGATCACGAACAATATTAACGCTATTTAATTTCCACGCTTTACAGAGCTGTATGACAAATTGTCCAACCGCTGAATTTCCACCATTTTGTATCACAGTATCACCAGGTTTTAATGTAACAAAATCTTTCAACATTCTGTATGCTGTACATGGATTTACATTCAACATACTGGCTTCAACATCACCAAAGGTTTTTGGTATCTGAAAATATAAAAATAGATTGAAGAATAATTACTGTTAAATAATATTTTCCAAATTCGTAAAATCATCCTAAATGATTATCAAAATTTACCTTTAATAAATCATTCGCTTTATATAAAGCGTCTGTTCTCCATGTTCCCATGTTGTTATCATTTGGTATAACACGATCACCCACAACGAATTCTTGGATATTTGTACCAATCTCCATTACTTCACCAACACCTTCGTTACCTGGGGTAGCTGGTAATGATGGTCGACTTGGATACTTTCCTTGAATTGTATTTATGTCAGCTGGATTAACTGGTGCTAATAACCATCTAACAGCAATCTCATCAGCTTTTGGTTTTTCATTTTGTGTTTCAACTATATTTAATACTTCAGATGGTTCACCATAGCTTTTATATACCAATGATTTACCATATTTCTGTGATGACAACATCATTGAACGATGTATTTGATGTTTATATACATTTTTAGTAATATTAAATAGCGATTTTGTGAAACACCCGACCATTTTTTATTTTTCTATGAACATTTATAAAAATATTAATATTTTTGTTTAAAAAATAAAAAATTTTTTAACATTACTAACCTCAAAATATAACCGCCACAATAAAACAGCGCTCCGTTTTAGTCAGTGGTTATAACTGTATTAAATGGTTTAAGTTCGATGCTCTGATTTTTAATGCAGAATTTGAATTGCAGACACAGAATTAATGTAAATAAAAAACCTTTTATTTATTTAGATATCTTACATTTTATTTCAAAATATATGTATATATCTATATATATATATAAGTTATTATTATAGAAAATATTTGTACATTTAACGTGAATATTAATTTTTATTTTATTTTTTATGTACAGAACTCTTCAAATTTTTAATATAATCCAAAAACTATACATGTACTTGTATATAACATATCTAGAATAAATGATGAAGCCAGTTTAGTCTGATAAATCTCGCAGCAATGAATTTTCTGGGAGAATTTATTTTTTTAAATATTTTTCATCTATTTGAAAAGACATCATAAATTAATTGATTTAGTAGACCAAAAATTTCCAACTATTTCTTTACTGCAATCTCATTTTTATAATTAATAGTTCCGAATAATGTTAATTAGCTTGTTCAAGTGATTGAAAATATACATAATTGGTTCATTTGAACAATTATTTTGATTTGTTAATTTTTCATGACAAAAAAAAATCACGAATAATTAAATTTATATCTCAGAATTTTTCACATATTCTGTTTCCAACTAGAAAGACGCTTGTTCACAATCCACATATACAATAAATATACATTTATTTGTATCTTCATAAATTTATTTTCACATACATACATTTATCAATGATTCTATTGTTTTTTGATATTTATAAATTTACAAAGGACATACGTCATTCTAATTAACGTAAAATGACAGAAATTTAATTCCCTAAATATGTTTTTATTTAAAGAAAAGGAGAATATTCATACGTGTTTATGTATACATAAATACAAACATACATATCTATAGAATATAAAAAAAAAAAAAATTGTTACAAGTAAATATTGATTATCAAATTATTAAACTTTGCTTTTCTCTATTGTACATGAACATTCAATTCATCACTACTTTTCTCCAGCACATTAACGTACACATTCACATATTTTTGGAAATTTACACTTAATATAATTTAAATTGATACTGAGAAAAATTCTAGAGATCTTTATATATATTTGAAAAAAAAAAAAAAAAAAAAAATGCATTTATCTTTATTCTGGATCGCTTTGTAATGTTTCGCCATTGGTAAGTACCAATGCATCATCCTCATTATAATCAATTGATAATATACTTTCACGTCGTTTTTTCTTATTATGCATACATTCATCATCACTACCGCTTGGAACACTTTTATCTCTCTTTGTTCTGTCCCGAACTCTCGTGATAGTTCTCGATGATTCCTCACCATTTAATTTACTGTTACAACCACCGTCACTATCAATAACAATATTACCCCTATTACAATTTTTCCCATTATCCCCTTTAGTCCTCAATGTTCTTCTACCATCTATTTTATTATCATCTTCATCATCATCTTCAGCAATATTGCCACGTTGATCATCATCCTCGTCATCGTCATCACGATCGCTTAATTCTTCATTTTCAACTTTAATAATCAACGCTGCCGAATCACTTGAACTATCATCAATATTATCAATTGAAATTTGTTTATTGTGTTTAATATCATCTATTATTTTTTCACAATCATTATTAACGTCTGATGAAATTCTTGATAATGATGCAGGCAATGGTGGAGTTCTTGCGCCACTTTTACCATCTTCAATTTCCCTCGTCATTGTTATTAATAATCCTTTTGCATTTTCATTAGCGACTGTTGATGACGTTGTTGTTTCATCATGCTCTTCAGTTTCTTTTTTCATTGGCGGTGTATGAGGTGACAAACCATTTGATATATTATTTTCATTTATATTATTGGACTTTAATGAAAAATTTTCCTGCTGTAAAAGTGTCACGGACTCACGTGCCTTTCTTAATTCTTGTTGCAGAAAATATATTGTACTTTGCATTCCTTCAACGTCTTCATCAAGGTCTTGAAGGAATTCATCCAATTCTGTGAAAAATAAAATTTGTAGAAAATTATTTAAAAAATTTTACTGAAAATTTCCTTTTAGCAATCAAGAATATGAATAATTACCAGATTGTGATTTTTTGACTTCTTCACTGAATGTTTTTTGAAGAGCGAGTTCACCTTCAAGTTTTGCAATTCTGCCACTAGCTATCATTCGTCCTAATTCTTCATTTTCTTGATAAAGTAATCTGCATTTCGCCATTAGTCTTTTTCCAGTATTGCTAAGTAAATATAACAACAAATTATTTTAATTTTCAATAAACATTATATATATTCATTTAACATCGTTTTTATTAATGAATAAATATTTACCTATCGGGCGTGAATTTCCATGCACTAAGTTCATTTTGTGTATCTTCTAATTTAGCTTTTGTTGTTATCAATTCTTGTCGTAATTTTTGTATTAATATATTAATAGCAGGATCTAATAATGCCGAACGTAGTGATGTCGCCGATGGTGTTTGGGCAGATTTCATTTCTGTTATTTGGTTCTGTAGTAATGAAATTTAATTTATATTAAATTTTGTTTTATAATATTAATTTGAATTATGGAGAAAAATAATTGGGAAAACTCACAACATATTCTTGTAATTCTTGTTCCTTTGATGCTAAGCGCCTTACTAAAATTTTCTCACGATGGGTTGCCTCATTATATTGCTGTCGATATTTCTCCTCAGATTCTTTCAGATTTGTGATTTCCCCTAAAAATTGTTTGAAAAAGAAAAAAACAAATCAAGAACAAAATTAAACGTAATTTCTAATTAAATATTTCATCTAATTTTTTGTTTTAAAGATAAACAAAATAATTAATAACACCTGGACTAAATGTGTTTCTTGAATTATCTCAACATTCAACTTGTCTTTGTATTTTCACTTCAATTCATTAACTTGCATATAAATTATTTTGTTTAATGTATCAAAATAATTTTGCTTTGTTCACGAATTTTCTTGTCTATGAAAACGAATACACGATCATCAGGCAATTTTTATTGGATTCATATATATTTATAGTGATGATAATAGAGGAAAGAACATGATGATCATGATCAGCTTGTGTTTTTTGTAGCGCACGATGAGGAAGGAATTACGATTTCAATTTTCCAAAAATGATAAATGCAGATTTTATGTATTTTTTTTATCATTCAGAACGTAACGATTGGTTTTAATATTTGTAAATATTTATTGCACTTGATTCAATTTCACCGAAAAAGCCACGTCAATAATAACAGCATGAAAAATTATTGTAATAAAAATTGATTGAAATATTTCCAATATTATTTTTCATTAAATGGCTTATGGACAATAAATAATGACACATTTATTTTATTATTTAGTTCATCTCTTCGTAGATAAACTGGAATTGGAGATGATGTTGAAATTCCCATTTGAATTAAATTAATAAATTAAAATGCCCATAATATAATAAAAATATCTCACAATCACTCACATTTTTTTTTTTTTTTTTTTGCAGTATAAATTTTGTCATTGAGATTTAACAAATTTCACTGAATAATTATTATTACACTGGATAATTGTTGTCGCTAATGAAACACTGAATTATTCACAATTTTTCACACAATAAAACGCCTATTCAAATTTCAATTTTACTTATTTTCCGCACAAAGAACTTCACTATTTTATTTATTCGCGAATTTATAAATAATAAATCTTAATAAATAAATCTTAATATTTACCACTAAACATCTTAAAATGAAAATAAATATATAATCGCTTTAGAAAATTTATAACGCACAATCATTCGTTGGAAAATTAAAATTGAAAATAAAATAAAAATATCATTTTCATTCAAATCGCAATAATCTATCTTTGATTATGAAGTCATTATTGAATTAATTTATAAAATGAAGAAAAAAAAAACACTGATATTTTTCTACTCTGCATTTAAATCGTTATGATTATTAATCTTAACGTCTTTAAAATCGTTCGTGGTCTATTTCGCGTTTATTATTTGTTCTTTAATTTTTTATTATAATGCATATTCATCTTGTTCATTTGTTTTTGTTTTTTTTAATCTCAGTACCTTCCTGGGCTGTTGCTTGCGTCTCAAGACACTCCACATACAAGTCCTGTTCACGCCACTTGGTAGCCAATTCCTCCTTCGTGATCGATTCCAGTTGTTGATCAGTTAGCTTCACACGACGTAATTGTTTCGGTGATTTTGGGCTTGTTGCAGTTTTATTTATCGCATCATTTGGACTTCTTGGTGATGATTGACCCACAGATTTTGTCTCAACGCTCTCTTCTGCCATTTTTTTTTTATATTAATCTTTATTCACCTTCGATTTGATAATAATAAAAATCAAATTGATATTTGATGCGGCTTTGTAAATTCTAATTTTATACACTGGTTATTTGTTCTGAAAAAAATCAAAGAATAGTTAAAAATAATACATGTCAGAAGCAAAAACAATATAATACATTCTTATATCCATGATTAGAAGCAACGTATTTTATTATATAAAATAAATATATTTTAGACAGTAATAATTTATTTGAGGTTAAATAGTCAAAAAATTTAAATAAAACTCATTTACTAACCTATAGTCATCTTATTTATTATTTCATACTAAATTATATAATTTTTTATTGATATTTCTATTTAATTTCTTAGTCGATGTGAATATTTGTTTTATTTGTTAATGAAACAAATAATTATACACAGGTGTATTTTGAATGAAATCGAACATCAAGAAAATTATGGACGCCATTACTTCAAAATGGCGGCACGCCAATATATATATATATATACTATAGTATACATTACGGTATTTTCACTAATTTGCGAATTTTATTAGAAAATTTTTCGCCATTAAATAAATCAATAAATAGAAAGAGGAATAAATAATTCGATAATACACTATCACCTATTGATTCGAAATATAATATCGAAAATAATTGATTAAAAAGTATTTGAAAGAGAAATTCATTGAATGATAAAATTTTTAATGTATAATGTGTGCTCCCTATATTCTGACCTTCTGCGCATTCGCGATTTGTCATTCAATTGAACATCTATTTTATACATGAATGTAAAAAAATATGTATCTATATACATATACATACATATATACATACAAACCTTTCATTTTATTTATTTTTTCAAGTGTAATCATAGATGACAATTCGCCCAGCCACCTTCCAAATATTTTTTTTTTTTAAACGACAAAACCACATTTACGACAAAAAGGGCAGAACATTTATCATTACAAATATGTAGTGTGTTGAGAACACTCAACACAGCACTGTGCGGCAAATATTTGTACTAAATAAACCATTGGTAATATATAGTCTTCTCTCTACTATTTTTTCCAAATTAATTCCTCCTCAAATAACGAGAGAATAGAAAGAATTCGAATGAAATAAAAACAAAAATAATAAAAATTTCCATAAGAGAAATAAAATAAATCTCACAAACTGACTGCAATAAACAAAATGATTATTTTAAATTTCAGCGGGATCAGCAAAAACGCGGGAATTTAAAAAAAATTCAAACACACATATTTTGAAAAATATATGAAAACTACAATTATTGAATTTATTTTGAATAATTATACATATTTTAACATACTAAAAATATTTTTATCTATTTAGCGTATATATAATATTATAAATAATTGTTTTTCGTATCAAAAATTTTTAAATTGTTGCTACTTCAAACCATAAAAAATTATTATTGATAAAAAAGTTAAATAAAATTATTTTTTTGTAAATCCAAATTTTGTTAAATTACTGGTTGGTTTTTTGATATTTAAACTAATTCCTGTTTTTGAATTTGAAGTTTTTGGTGTCAATGCATCAGCAATATTCGTTGATGATCCACCACTAGTAGAAGATCTAGCAATATTGGATGATTTGATTTGGCAAATATCTCCATTACTGAGAGATCCACGTAAATTTGAATCTTTCATTCCTTCTGAATACCGTTGTTTCACAGAAGTATTACGTGGATTACTCAAACACAATGCAGAATTATTATTAGAATTTGAATTAGCTGATGATGACAGCGGTCGGATTAATTTGATTTTTGATGCTGTAATTTTACGCTGTGCACCAGCAACAGCTAATTCAAGTGTTTGTGATGATTCACCAATAGTTTTACTTCTAACTGGTAAATTCGTTGACATCGTTTTTGATGGTGTCATTTTTGTAGCAGCAGTTCCTGATACTTTCGGGGAATTAATTGAAACCAGATCCGTAGCACCTGCAGATCTTCCAACAATTCCAATAGTACTACGACGAATAAATGTTTTTTGACTATTTGATTTAGCAGCTGATGATAATGTTGGACGAATTAGTAAACCAGTGCGTGATATTTTTGAACGCGGCGACAGTTTGTTGATTGAATTAATATTCTTTGGTTTATTTACTGATGGAGTTAACGATTGTTGCGGCGATTGTTTATTTGCTTGAAGAGTTTGTGCTTTTTCAATGAAAAACCGTGCACGTTTTAAACATTCCATCAATGTATATGTACTATCATCACTTTGAAGTGATACTTGACCTAATGAAGTACTTAATTCCGTTGAAATATTCGAAGAATATGTATTTTGTGGGAGCAATGGACGTGGCTCATTTTCATTTGATTTCAGCTCCATATCCCAGGTGTCTTGACGCAGTAAAGATGGCACTGGTTCTTCAGATGGTTCGTCTGCTGGTGCTGGTGTTGTTGTTATGATCGGAATTTTAGGATCCTTCATAATCGATGTCATGTCAATATTTGATGAATGCTATATTTTAAATAATTTTAAAAATATATTCATGATTTATTGGAATTGGAATTGATACTGAATTCATTTTTTAATTTGGAATTTTTATTCACTCACCCGATTGAGATTGTTGCTCAAATTATAATTGTTACTATCATTTTGTTTAATACTTCGTTGAGTTGATGATGGCATTTCTGGTTGGGTGTAACAACGTGTAAATGTTTCAGATTTTCCAAGTGTTTTATAAATCTTGTTACAGTCTTTACCATTTTTGTCAAATGAATTGATGTTATTAATATTCTGATGCTCCTGCATGTTGTTTTTCATAATATTTAAAAGACTATAGATAACGTCATGAATTACATGTTGAGTGTCTTTATTCAAACGAGGCAACAAAGTACTTCCAGCTTCCTCGTACCTATTTATACTATCCTAAAAATATTCAATTCCAAGTTGAAGATTATTTATTTATTTTAATATTCAGTTCTTTGTTATTTTATTTTTAATATTGTTTTAAACTTATATTACCATGCTTCCTGTTGGTGCTGTTCCACTTACACTCCAATATGATGCATCATCAGAGTCTTGTGAATTTGGACATTGGCATTTTACATCATTGTATTCTAATATTGCTTTCATTTTTGATGTACTACATTCAATTTGTACTTTAACTGATGCGCCATTATCATTATTGGATTCAATATTTTCATTGTTGGATTTTTCAAATTGACGCAATTGGAAACCAATTGATTGTAAAAGACATAATAATAATGTTATGTCTGGTTTATCTGGATTCTGTAAACAAATTGTAAAGTCATAAAAGATATATCGTTCAAATTCTTATTAGGATAAATACGTAGATTTATTTATTTATTTATTTTTGTACTTACTTCATGGATTGTATCAAGGTCATAGTACCATTTTGAAAACCATCGCATAAATTTTTGTTTAATTGTTTTACGAGACGAATTTTCAAATGATCCGTCCATTTTGTTGGAATTTTCTTTGTTATTCATGTTCAACGATTGCCGTCGCATTGTGATGTGATGGTACAAAATTTATTATACTACTAAAGCTTTCGTGTGTTTACATTTTAATTGTGTTGAATATTCGATTTGAAAGTTTTTTTTTCCGTCTTTGTTATTGTTATCATTCGTTCATCTTCTATTTCATCAACTGATATGTTAGTTAATATGACTAAATGTCGTTAGTTTGTATACTAAATTATCCTGAAAAAATTTAATTATGTTAAAATTTTATATTAAAAATTAATATTTAAATAAATATTAATTTTCATTTTTTTTTTAATGAATATGGAATAAATATAATTTAACCTATATTAAAATTTATTGAATAAAAACAATTATGAGTTATGTTATTATAAATATATAATAACAATTGCTTTATAACATTTGTGAATTGTTATTCAAATTAATAATAAATAATATGCAAAATATAAATCAACAGAATAAACACTCAGCGCTCTAGTGTCATTATACTCAACTAAAAATATGCTCCGCGAAAGGGGGATATATTCATATATTAATTATATATATATATATATATATATAGTTTAAACATGAATTAATTCACCAATCAAAATACAGTGCGCGAAAAGTGGGGATAAAAATGGCGGTTCTGATTGGTGAATTCACTTACATTTAGACTTAAGAATTTTACCGAAATGTGTGTGACAGTGAAGGTGTACTATATATGAAAGAGAAAAATGGGTAAAAATGAGTGAAAATGAATGAAAATTTTGTGCTGTAAAACTATCAACTAATTATTGAATTTAACCTATAATTAAACGCTTGACAAAATCTTCATGAAATATTTAATTAGAAATTATGTAAAATTTCGTATATAAGAGTGGAAATAAAGAGAAGAATTTTTTTTTTCTTCTATTTTATATATAATCCAACGTCTTTATAAACCTCTGAAAAATAATACCTAGACTAGAAAAAGTTAGTAACGTCGACGGTATTAACGACAAATCTGTGCAGTGTCTATGGAAGTCTATTTTTGTACGCTGCTCGATGACAGAAGTAATATAATACAATAATTAAGTAAATATGTATAACCTTAGGTGAAGAAAAAGAAAATAAATAAAATAATTATCTTCTCTTTTTATTTATGAAAAAGTCGATGTAAAAGCGATGATGAATATTTGTGTGTAATATCCTGATTGATAATGTCATGGTGTGAATTCATCCAAGAAAAAGGCAAAAGCTTAATTATATTGACAACGGAGAAGATATTTTTAAGATGATGATACAAATGGATAATAGAATTGATGCGATAACAATAAACAATGGATATTGTTCTTGTTTAAATCCCACAAATAGTCAAATGATTTTGTCACTTGACAAAAATAAATTGTCAGTAATGCAAGTTGATAGAAAAAAAATGAAATCATATTATATATTTGATCCAATTATTTCCATTACATCTAAATCAATTTTTATTATTGATTTTTTTAAATCATTATTGTCATTTAATAAATTGGAGAATATTAAAAAAAGTATCAGGAGAGATGCATCAACAATTAGATTATTTATATTTATCATGGCAATATTTATAATTAGTCAATTATTACCAATGAGTGATGCATCAGAGCCATTGAGAAATCCATATGAAATATTGGGAGTATCACGACGAGCCACTCTTCAAGACATCAGAAAAGCATACAAAAATCTCGTTAAAGAATGGTAATAATAACAATTAGTTATTTAATTATCAAATAATATAATTGTAATTTTTATTTTATTTATTTTATTTATATTGTTCATAGGCATCCAGATAAAACTGATCATCCGGCAGCAGAGAATAAATTTGTTGAAATAACACGAGCGTACGAGGTAAATAAATTTATGTATATAATATTTATTTGAATTAAAAATTAATAAAATTTATTTAATTTAGTTGTTATCCGATCCTGAAAGAAGAAGAAAGTTTGATAATCATGGCTTGACAGAGGAAGGTTCATCAAGATCTAAACGAGATAGTCATTTTCAAGTGCCAGATCCGCTTGAAGATTTATTCGCTGGCAATTTTAAATTCCATTATCAAAATCGTGATATTTCATTTTTCCATAAAATGAGCGTTACTTATCGGTAATAATATTTAATTGAATTTCATCCACGTTTTATTATAATATAAATTAATTATCAATATATTTTTTATTGCAGAACATTTGAGAATATAATTATACCAAAAAGCTTCCGCACGCCGTATTTAATTTTATTTTATTACGACTGGTGTTTTTCTTGTCTACAAGTTGAACCAATTTGGCGACGATTGATTGATGAATTAGAGCCAGTTGGTGTGACATTGGTAACAGCACATGCCGAACGTGAGCCAACATTTGCTCGAAAAGTCGGGGTTCATTCATTGCCATGTCTAGCATTAACCATGGACGGTCACACGAGCATTTATAAAGAATCATTGTTTAGTGTTCAAAAAGTTGTTGGTAAACACTTTTAAATATTATATATTTATATAAATATTTTCATTTCATTTGTCTAACATTATTTAATTATCTTATTTATTTTTATACAGAATTTTTACGCAACAAATTTCCATACAAACTTATACCGAATATAAATAACAATAATATTAATAAATTTTTGTCGGGCTGGACAGACAATAGAATTCGAGCGTTAATATTTGAGAAAAAAGAATCACCCAGATTACGATATTTATTAGTGGGATTTCATTATCGTGATCGAGTTGCCTTTGGATTTGTGCACACTGAAAATTCTGAAACAGAAACAATTGCAGCTAAATATAAAGTATCTAGTGACATGAGTACATTACTATTATTTAATGAAAATTCAGAGAAGCCAATGGCATCAGTCAGCATGAAAGACATACCAAGTGAAACAATTCACAATGTTATTACCAATAATAAATTTCTTATATTACCACGATTATCAAATCAAGCCATGTTAGATTCTGTATGTCCACCAGAATGGTTACGACCTCAAAAACGTTTGTGTGCAATATTAATATCACAAAATGGCGCTACTCATGATTTAGCCCGAGATAAATTTCGTAAAGCTGCAATTGAATCGCCATACAGCACTGAACGTGTTAGATACACTTATGTATTCAAAGAATCTCAACCGGAATTTGTTGCGGCATTGAGTGCTGGTGAGGACAGTCCAATGGAGCCATTATTACACATTGTTATAATATGGCGTCGTGATGCAAATCATTTAAAGTATGAATGGCTGCCAAATGGATGGTTTGAGGCAACTAGAGATGATAATAAATGGAATGAAACACGTCGTAAATTGGAACAAACATTACAACGATTGTTACGTGTTACTGAGGCACTTCCATATGCTGCTAAAGTTGAAGAATTAGCTGATGAACATGCACAAGGAACAGTTGGTAAATTAATAGGACGTGCATTATTAGCTGTTGATTATATATCTGATAATATATCGAAGGAACAAATTTTACAATTAATATCAATCATTGCTACAATAATGTTAATTGGCGCTGCAGCTTATGGAATGTTATATCTTGTTAAATTAGAGGAAATAAGTATACAATTAAAGCGTGAACAATGTAAAGAAAATTTTAAACCACCGCAGTCACAGCCACAATTACGATTGCACGAATTACGAGCCGAAAAGTATAATGGACTTGTTAGATTATTAAAGCCAGGATGTAGAACAATTATATTGCTTGTTGATTATCAAAGCAGATTAAAATTATTGCCAGCATTTCATAGAGCAGTATGGCCATATAGAAAGAATAAAACATTGATGTTTGGTCATATGTCGCTGGAACGCGGTTTAGATTGGTATAAAAAAATGTTGTCACTTAGTTTACCAGAGCCCAAAGAATTAAATATAAATCCAAAAAATTGTGTCGGCACAGTTTTAGCGTTAAACGGCCATAGAAAATATTTCTGTATGTATCATGCAAAGCACCCAGAGTGCAGCAAGGGTAAAGGCACAAAGGTATATCAATGAAAAATATATAAATTAAAATATTTCACTTTAAATAAATATATTTAATTATTTATTTTAGCGAATGGAGCGAATAACCAAACATTTAGCACGTCGATTTGATGATACAGAAGCAGGAGCATTTATCGGTTTTGATAGTTCCAGTGACTCTGATTTATCACACGATGAGGTAATAATTTTTATTACATATACAGTTAATTAATAAATGCAAGTATTTAATTAATATAAATGTATTATTTGTTTTAGATGAAAAATGATATTGTGTATCAAGATAAACTTCTTGAGGGTTTACCAAATTGGCTTGATCGATTGTTTGAGGGTTTAACGCAACGTTATTACATTAATTATTGGCCAGATTTCACCGTTAAATAGGATTGAGATTTGCCACAAGTATCAAAGCATATGATACAAAGCTTTTTTTTAAATTATATACATAATATTACTATTTGAAAATGAATACAGTGTTTTTGATTCTAGTCATTGGAATGCATTGACATTTAAACTATCAATTACTGAATATTGCCAGTAAAATTATAAGCGCGGCTCGCAAATAAAGACACAAAATATTCACCAATTTGATTATTGGTAATAGAAATATATATAATTAATAAGACATTGTTATTATACTTGAAAAACAAATCATGAGTTTGTAGTGCTGAATAAATTTTCGAATAATTCAGTGCGTGCTTACTGCTGAAGAGAATATCGACTGATTGTGATGCCATTATTTATTATTATAGTTTGATCTAATCATTCATATGAAAGCATAATGTGAGAATTCATATCTCTCATATTATTTTCATTCTAAGCCATTTTAATAAAATAAAAAAAAAAAGCTAGTCAATTTGTTGGCATTTTCACTATTAAAGTGGTAATAAATTGTTAAATAAATCAACGATAAATGTCGTTTGATTAAATTCTCTTCGGCAGAATAAGGTTAGATAATTATATTCATTCGTATTATGAAAAAAATTTATAAAAGGAAAACAATTGAGATTCACATTTAATAAATTGCGTTTCCATCATCTGATTTCACAGCAACTGATGATCATTTAATTGTTCATAGATTTATTATACACAGCAGATGTAATCGTATTTATCAACAAAGATTATTCTATAGATGGAATATATTATTGCTATCATCAATATTCAAACTTATTGATTTAATCAGACAGGTAATGGCAAGCAATGACACATTGCACCATTTATTATCAAAAAATTTTCGTGACACTTTAATAAACATGTTACTGTTTTTTGCTGTAGATTTATAAGTATAAATATAAATATCCATACACGCTTATTACACCACTTGCAAATACAGTACAACCTAAAGAACAAAAAAAAAAAATAATGGAGAATACGTAATGATAATTAAATAATTCATATAGTAAAATAAATTTTCACCACAAGTTTATTATTGTAATTTAATCGTTACATCTTGATCTCTAAGAGTTCATTAATAACATTATGAAGCAGCAATTAATCGTTGCATAAATAGACCAAACAAATATTTAATGTATACTTATTCATCAAATCTTTATATCTAATATTACGTGATAAAAAAATGAAATGTTCATACACAATCGACAGATAAGATCAAAATAAAAAAATGATATTAAACAAAAAATTGATTACTTGCATTTACGATTATTATAATTACTATCATCATCATCATTATTATTATTAATGTTAATAATATTAATTCTTCGCTCGTTCAATCATGGTCAATGATTAATGATAATTATTATTACCATCACCACTTGTTTATCTCCATTAATTAATTAATTAATTAATTTTGGATTTAAGAGTTACGAATACCAAGAGCCTGCTCCAATTCCGCTCGTTTTTGTTGGACTTTTGTGTAAAAATATCGACAAACAGCCTCTTGAGCCCATGGCTGATAATAAAACTCAGCTCTTCGTTCCTCTTCAGGATTACCAACGACATCAGTCATTGTTTTCAAATCGCGCGTTTGCGATATAATCCATTTGTTGATAAATTGCTGTGGATCCTTGGCAAAACTAAGGAAAAATTCGCGGTTTGTTTTTAATTGATTTATTGTCTCAACTGTTTCGTGAATTTTATTATCCAAACTCTGAATCTCTTGTTGACTCGCAGTTGAAAGTAAAAAATTATTCATTTGTGTTTTGAGTGTGTCATCAACTTCTACATCAATGTCATAACATGCAGTTTGCTTTGTTTCCGTACCCTCAACACTAATAACATGATTAATTACAATTGGATCTGGTGGATGTAATAATGGATTTAATCGTTGTGGAATTTCAGCAAATTTCATTCTTGGACATGCGAATATTTGCTCTAAATATTTATCACAATTGATAAATTCACGTTCATGACTGTCTTGAAGCTTGTGGGTTTTTATGTATTGCCATAGTGCTGAAATAATAACTGGTCGTGTTTGTGTATGAACTCCCAATAAACGTGCTAGTCGTGGATCCAGTTTGAACTGGAAAAAAAAAATAAATAATTTGCCAAACTTACGAAATAAATACACAAAAATATTATATTACAAATGTGAAAGATACATTACCTGTAATGGTTGATAATCAAGCAGTAAAAGAATAGTACATCGTACATTTTTATCACCAGGACGTTTGACTTGAAATCCATCTGTTTCCTGAGTAGTCAACGTGCGATGCCACTCAACTAAATGATTATCTGGTCCGTATAAATCTTTGTCCAATTCTATAACCAAACTCTTGAAAAACGATGAAAATTTCCGTTTCACCTAGTAAATCCATGAAGAAAAAAAAAATTGCATATCAATTATTCATTTGTTTATTTGATTATTTTTAGTTAATTTAAAAAATTGGCCAACCTTGTTGGGATCATTTTTAGTATCGTCCAATAGACGTCCTTCAACACGCAATTCCCACGATGCCACAGAACCCTCTTCTCCTTCACCAGCCTCTTTTGCCGGATAAAACGTATTTGAAATAAATATTCTCAATTTTCTTTTTTGTTTCATTGGACGTTTTAATGCCTCCTGTATATCCAAACGTTTTCGCATAATAGTTGCATCAAGTTTACGCTCAAATGCAAGTAAATCCATGTATGCTTGTGATTCCGGCACCAAATCACGGACTTTTTGTGGTAGGATTTTGTCCGCCAACTTCTTCTTCTTCTTCGAGGTGGAATGTGAAAAATCACTGTTCCAAAAATACCTAGATGAGTTTTTATAGAAATCATATATTGAAAAATCAAAAGAAATTTAGAAACGTGTTTGTGTATACATATGCTGGTTCCAGGGGTATGCATTTTTTTGTTGGTGTTCCGAAATCAAATGAATAAAAATGTCTTTCAATTAAATAAATGAAAATAAATAATAAATAAATCATTTTCCTGTACATTTGCCAAAGACTAAATATAAAATATAAATCACATTAGTAAAATTCAACTCTAATAAATAACAACATACGGCTTTTGTTGTGACATAGGAATACGTTGATCCGCACGGCTTTTACTTCCAGGTGGAGCTGGCATTGGACCTTGACGTAAATTCGAATAGGGTTGATTTGGCCTCATTATTCCACCGGGTCCAGCTACACCACTGCCCATTTGTGGTGGTGGAGTAAATCCCGATCTCTGTTGCATCTAAATAAATACAAATATTTTTGCTGAATAATATTACAACATCATCGGATTTATTTTAAACGAACGAAGAAAAATATTGTCAATTCTTTTTTTAATATTTTCTTCTCAAATTTTCCATACCGGAAAATTTGGCCCAGCATATTGACGTAAATTTGGTGGCACTGACGGTGGTGGATATCTTTGCGATGGTGGACCATTATTTCCTGCATTCGCCACAGGAAATCGTTGTGCCATTGTACTAAACTCTGTAAAATAATTTTATCAATTAATTCAACTATCATTTCATGAGATATCAACAAATATTTTTCCTGATATAATTCCAAAATCTTCAATAGAAATATATTGTAATTTTTATTTAAAATTAACTTCAAATTCAGCTTTGCACAAAATTGAAGTTTGATAATTGATTAGAAATTGTTTATCTCTCATACTTTCATATCAACGTTCAAATAAAAAAATATATTACATCTTAGAATTAAAACGTTTTGCAAATGATATTTAATAATTTGAATAAAATTTAGTGGCAGAGGAAAAAGTCGATTTTACTCAAAGATTATTTTTTTACTGGAACAACTGAACATAATTTTTGCGTGACTCGCTGGTATTGGTTATGAGTTTTGTAGGATTTTTATACATCCTATGAAGAAACCTCCATTCTAGCAATACCAATGAAATTTTTACTGTAAATACACATTAATTAATTAAACAAAATTAATATACATATTGGCAGTTTTTGGATATACAAAATATTATAAAAGTAAAGCAAGAAAGAAAAAAAAAGAGAAATTGTTTGTGCTTATTCGACAATTCACTGCAGAAGTGACTCTTCACTGTTTCATAACCATTAAAATATAAAACTTAAATTAAATTCATGTAAAATTATTTAACAATGTCTTTACCAGTAAGAGTAGATGATATGATATAGTGTATTTTCCTTTTCAAAATATAAATTATACCAATAATTCTACTGTAAAATAATTAAATCCACAAAGCAAGACAACACCATTAAAAACCATCAATCAGACGACAAGCCTCCAATGGCGATCGAAACTCCCTCATTGTGGTGGTGTCGTACAAAGGTACTAATAAAAACAACATATATGTATATGGATTAAATTACCTGGCCGCCATTTTGTCTCTATGCGGTGGCGGCTGGTACTAATTACTGATTCTCAATTTTTTATTCCGAAATTCCCCATATAAAATCATCATCAATTTTTCACTCAATTCACTTTTAATATCCACGTGCAGGAAATTAGAGTTACGAGCAAGTGAGGTTATGTGAGATAACCGCAATGTGTTTTCGATTAATTTAAATATTTAGAAAACGAATAATATTAATTAATTGAAGGTAACCTAAAAGCATAAAAATGGGTAAGAAAGCAAAAATTGGAAAACAGCGTAAGGATAAATTCTACCAATTGGCTAAAGAAACAGGTATGAAATTATTTTTTATTGTTTTAAATAATAATTACAATTTTTGAGTCTGTACATAATGGAATGATGAATAATGATTATAAAAAAATTATTTATACAGGTTATAGATCTCGAGCGGCTTTCAAATTGATTCACTTGAATCGTAAATATGAATTTTTACAAAAATCACGAGTATGCGTCGATTTATGTGCTGCGCCTGGTGGATGGATGCAGGTGGCTAGAGAAAATATGCCTGTATCATCAATTGTTATTGGTGTAGATTTATTCCCGATCAAACCAATAGCTGGATGCATTAGTTTGGTAGAAGATATCACAACTGATAAATGTAGAACAGCTATATCAAAAGAATTAAAAACATGGAAAGCTGATGTTGTATTGCATGATGGTGCACCGAATGTCGGAAAAAATTGGCTATTTGATGCTTTTCAACAAGTATCATTGACTTTATCAGCAATTAAATTAGCAACACAATTATTAAGATCAGGCGGTTGGTTTGTAACAAAAATATTTAGATCTAAAGATTATCAAGCAATCATTTGGGTTTTGAAACAATTATTCAAAAAAGTTTATGCCACAAAACCACCAGCGTCAAGAAGTGAATCTGCTGAAATATTTGTCGTGTGTCAATTTTATGTTGCACCAGATAAACTTGATGCAAAATTCTTTGATCCTAAATATGTATTCTCTGAGTTGGATATTGAACCGTCAAATAAATTGAATGTATTTCATCCAGAGAGAAAGAAGAAGACTAAACCTCATGGTTATCCAGAAAATGATTATACACTGTATCATAAATTGTCTGTGAGTGATTTTATAGCACATCCTAATGGAATAACAGCATTACAAACTATATCGGAAATTGTTTTTGATGATGAAAAAATTACAAATCATCCGCTAACAACAAAGGAAATTGTTGAATGTTGTAAAGACATTAAAGTTTTGGGTCGAAAGGATTTACGAAAGCTGTTGGCATGGTGGAAAGAATTAAATAATGAATTTCACGTTAATATAAAAAATACAGATGAAGTAAAATCAGATGAAACAAATATAATTGAGACTACAACTGAAGAGAATGCTGATGATAATGAGGATAAAGAAGAGGCATTGATAGATGAGGAAATTAGTCGATTAAAAGCAGAAGAAGCTAAAGAATTGAAACGAAAAAAGAAAAAAGCTCTTAAAGAACGAATAAAATTAAATGAACGACTCAATTTAAAAATGGTTCATAAAGGTGATGAGGGACCAAAACTTGAAAGCGATGATATGTTTACACTGAAACAAATTAAAACACATGAAATGTTGTCAAACGTTACTGATCAAGCACCTGATTATGTTGCTGAAAGTGATGTTGAATCAGACGATGAAGCTGGATTAAAATCAAATAAAATTCATTACGAAAAGGACAAAGGACAGTTGTCAAGTTCAGGAACACATTACAAAGATGATTACGACAGTGAATCGAATAATTCAGATGAAGATCATTCAGATAGTGATACATCCGGATTAGGTTTAAGTGATTCTGATGAAGATGAAGATGACAAAAAATTCATTGGTAAAAATAAGACAATGAAGACAAATAAAATCAATGGTGAGTCCGGAAATAATCCATTAATCACAGATTTGGATGATAGGGACAAGAAGACAAAAAAAATTCATAAAGCTGAATTGTGGTTTGAAAAAGATATTTTCAAAAATTTGGAAAATGAAAATGATGAGGAATATGAATTGGATAATATGACGAAAATTATCAAGGACAAAGGCGGATACATTATTGGATCAGAAAATAAATCTGAATCCAATGTAAAAATGGAAAATAATAAACGCAATACAAAAACCACTAAGGAAGATGATGAATCGTCGTTAGATTCAGATTATGATATGAATGAATTTGAAAATTCGAGTAAGAATTCGAAGAAAACCACAAATACAAAGAAAAATAAAAAATCTGGTGGAACAGATGGCTTTGAAGTAGTATCAAAAGAAGCAACAACAAAATCATTTGGTAAAAGAAAATTAACTGAAGAAGATTTAGCGTTGGGTTCTTTGTTAGTACAAAGTAAAAAATCTCGTCGTGATTTAATTGACACTGCTTGGAATAGATATGCATTTAATGATGAACGTTTGCCCGATTGGTTTGTTCAAGATGAGGAGAAACATATGAAAAAAGAGGCGCCAGTACCAAAAGAACTAGTTGATGAATATAAAAAACGAGTTGAAGATTTGAATGTACGTCCAATTAAAAAGGTAATGGAAGCAAAAGCAAGAAAGAAGAAACGTGCTATACGTAAATTAGAAAAGGCAAAGAAAAAGGCTGAAGCACTTATGGACAATACGGATTTGACTGAACGTGAAAAATCGAAACAAGTTAAGGCATTATACAGCAAAGCAACAAGAGAACCGAAAAAAGAAGTTACTTATGTTGTTGCGAAGAAAAATGGAGCGCAAAAGAGAGCAACCAGACCAGCGGGACTTAAAGGCCATTACAAAATGGTTGATCCAAGAATGAAGAAAGATTTACGTGCAGCCAAAGCCAAGGAAAAGACTAAGGGTCGCGGTAAAAAATTGTCACGGGGTAATAAACAACGTCACAGCAGGCCCAAAACTAATGCCGGTAAGGGCAGGAAAAATAAATAAATAATTGATAAATTATTTAATTTTCTTAAAATTATATCATGAATTTTACATTGAAGTTCAATTGTAATTATATTTAATAATTTCCATTTGATATTTTGGATGTTGTTAATTATAATGTTAAAATTATGTACAATCATTTAAGAATAATAAAATTGCGATGAATTAATTTTTAATCTATAAAATTATACACATGCATACAAATGAACTCATTAATGTGTGTAAAATTTTTTTTTTTTATTTACATTATTTCATTCATACACTGAATTATTATATGCGGAATTTAAATTATTAAGAAAATGAGAAAATTTTAATAAATAAATGTCTGAATGAAAATAAATTTTTATTTTTCAATTTGATATTCATAGAAATAAACCGTGGAAACTTCATCAACAATACATAGTATGAGTTTGAGATAATATTAAAAATATAGAACAAAAAAAAAATATCAAAAATTTCATTATTTGAAATTAATAATTTGAATGATGGTGAAATTCAATTAAGTTGCATTGGATAGTTTGTTAAATCTAATGTTAGAACTTTGCTCTCAAGACATCCACCGACATCTGGGCAAATTCCAACAAGTGCATCTGCATGACAATAAAATTCTTCCTTCAATGAAATAACAATGGTTTGTAATGAACTCGTTTTATCCCTAATATAACTAGCAACTTTACCAATATTAGTATTGTCTAATGCAGCATCAATTTCATCCAATACAAAAAATGGCGCCGGTTGAAAACTATGAATAGCAAACAATAGCGCAAGTGCAGCTACAGTTTTTTCTCCACCAGATAAATTGGACATTGGTTGAAAACGTTTACCAGGCGCAACACAATTATAATTAATTCCATCTAAATAAGGCTCTTCTGGATTTTCTGGACCCAAAAATGCCTGGGCTGATTGATTTTTAGCAAGACTTTTATATATTGGATCAATTTCATTAGCCACATGCTCAAAGCAAGCCATGAATTTATCATGACGTTCTTTTTTAACTTTTTCAAACATTGTCTTGGCTTTTTTAGCTTTCTTTCGTGACTGTTCAAACTCTTCATTTGTCTCTTGTAATTTTTCTTTAGCAAGATATAATTTTTGTATTGCTTTCATATTTGGCGCTTGGATTCGTTGAATTGTATTTTGTAAATCATTAATAACTTTGTTGAGTTTATCAGTGGCCTTTTTTAATTCATCCTCCTCAATATCTTTGAGATTATCCATTAAATGTGAATAATCAATTGTAATACGACTTTCGCGTTCATATTGTTGTTGAGTACTAATTGTTGTGTCATTAGTTGTATCATTATTTGTCATATCACCTGATATATCCTCCATATTACCGTGAATCATTGGTATTGCAATATCTTCAAGTTTACATTGCATTAATATTGCGTGACGTTCGGCTTTTCTTTGTTCAATTTTTGTTTCAATTGAATTTAATTGTTTTTGTGCTGCCTGAATGTCCTTTGCAATAGCACCAACCTCACGTCTGCACTTTCCAATTTCTTCATCTTTTTGATCAACTTCCATTTTCTTAGCATTTCTCATTGATTTTAATTGCTCCATTTGCGCTTCATCATTGTCAATTTCAGTTTTTTGATTAACTTCAGCTAATCTTGCCGACTCTAATTTATCTTCAGCATCTTGAACGGCACGTTCCCATCGCAATACATTGCTTTCAGTGTCACGTTGTTTTTCAAAATCCAATTGATTATAAATTCGATTGCATTGATTTTCAAATTCCATACGTTTTTTAGCTCGCTCTTGTTGTGATCTCAATTCACGTTCTTCATATTGACGAATATTTGAAACGCCAATTTGTTCACAGAAGCTCGCAAAAACATCATCCTCAACGTTATTCATTTTTTCCTTTATATTTTGTATCTCTTGATCGCGCTCTGACATTGTTTTTTCAATTGCAGCAATTGTTGGCTCAAGTTTATCCAATTCCATTTGCAATGATTCAAGCTCACTTTCAAGCTCAGATATTTGCTTTTTAGTCGCTGTTAAATCACTTTTATTATACTTCAATCGTGTTTCTAAACCTCGTATTTGTGATTCAATTGTATTTAATTCAGATTCTTTTCGTGATTTTTTTAATGAATCACGTAATTCCTCAGTCAATTTTTCTTTTTGTGCTTTCAATTGTGCCATTTGTTTTTCATCCCATCGCTTTGCCTTTTTGGCTAAATCTAAACTACCACCTGATATTATTCCCGCTTTTTGATAAAATGTACCATCAAGAGCAACACAATCATATCGTGTTTTTTTATCCAATTCATATGCAACTTTATTAGCATCTTCTGGTGTTTCACATACAAGTGCATTATTTGTAGCAAATAATACCGCACGATCAATATCTTTTGGTGAAAAATGTAATACGTCATAAAGTAATTTTACATTTTTGGGCTCTTGAATATTACGAAGTCGCTCTTTCAATGGTTTAGCTTGAATATAATCGAGTGGTAAAAATGTTTCGGGTTCAAGATATTGTTCTTTGAGATATTGAATACATTGTCTTGCTGTTTTTTCTGTATCAACAACTATTGCTTCCATATATTTACCAAGTACTTTTGTTACTGCAACATTGTATCTTTTATGAATTGGTTCGCACATATTGTACATACGATCATAAACACCAGGAAATAATCGTTTAAAATTTTCCACAATTTCTGTTTTTCTTTTAGTTCGAGATACCTCATGTTTATCCACTTTAGCATCACCAAGTTGCTCGGAAATACTCTCAAGATCACGTTGAAGACGTTGAATTTTGTCTTTTGATGAACCAACGTCAGTTTGTAAATCACCACGAAGTTTCTTTTGATCTTCCAATGCTGACTCTGATGTTTTAATATGTTCTTCTAATTTTTCAACACGTTTCATTGCCTCCTCTTTCATGTGACCCTTTTGCTTTAATTTATTTTCAATATCAATTTTTTTTCTACTCTCATTATCAAGACGATCTTGATCTGATTTTTGTTCACGATTTATTGAATCAAGCATTTGTAAATAACGAGCAGATTGTTTGCCCGCTTCTTCTTTAAGACGATTATATTCGCCAACTTGTTCATCTTCAAGTTGTACGTCTCTTCCTTGTGACTGTGATTGACCAGCTATACTTGTTTCATACGCTGCTTTTGCCTCTTCTACTTTCCGTAACTCTTCTTGCAATTCATTGATATCTTTTTTGTGCGCTTCATCAGCTGTACGCGCTTGAATCAATGATTTACGCGCTGATTCGACCTTTTTTTGCATATGTGCCACACGCTCTTTTGCTTTTATAAAAGTCGGTCGTTTTTTTGTTATTTCTACCTCAACTTCTCGTATATCTTGCTCTATTTTCGCAAGATCACGCGCGAATTTACCAGATTCCTTTTTACGCTCTTTCAATATTTCTTCAGCTTTCTCTTTTTTCTTCTCAAGTTTTTCTAAATCGTGTTGTTTCTTTTTTTGATTATTCTCCAAATTTTCAATGTCCCTTTCATTATGATACAAACGAAATAATTCAAGTTCAATTTGTTTTTCAACATATTCTTCTTTAAGACGTTGATATTTTTCTGCCTCTTCTTTTTCCAATTTAGCTTCTTTTCTTTCAGCAGCAATACCCTTCTTTTTTTGATATGAAAATTGTGTTTCCTCCTCTGCACGCAACATTTCAGCTCTTAGTCGTTCATATTCTGATTTTAATGCACCAGAATTACTGATTTCTTCAAATAATGCAGTTCTTTCTTTAGGATTTTTCATGGCAATTGATTCTACAGCACCTTGAAATACCAAAAAATTTTTGGCCTTTACATTTATTCCAAGATGTTCCAATTCCGTTAGATAAACTTGGCTTGTAACAATCTGCAACGGTATTAATTCATTATTAAAAGGAAAAAATCATTAACAAACACTAATAAATATAAACAAATATAAAACAAATGATTCTTTTGGATAATTTCCATCCTACCGATCCATTTATTCGATGTTCTGATGAGGAACCCTGAACAGAACGCATAAAACTTTTCTCACTTCCATCTTCAAGCTCAAAAACAGCAGTCACTGATGCAGTACGTGACACTGGCTTTCCTATAGATGCACCATGAATAAGTTCACTGAATCGTTTGACACGTAAACTACTTGTCTTTTCACCCATAACAAAACTGATGGCATCCATAAAATTTGATTTGCCTACAATAATAAAATTCACAAATGTTACTAAAAAAAATTACAAAAATAAGAATAATTATGGATTATTAAATAAAATATGTACCTGATCCATTGGGTCCAACAACTGCAGTAAATGACTTGAGTGGACCAATTACCAATTTTCCTTTATATGATTTGAAGTTTTCAACTTCAATGTGTTTTAAAAACGCCGGCATTTTGATGATTAAATAACAAATAAATGTGTATTAAATGGAAATTAAACGCGAATTACCTAGAATTACTGATCATTGGCGCCATAATTTTTCTCACAACTCTTTACATTACGTATATCTAATAGAATATATTATATAAACTATAGTATAGTACAACAAGAATATTTATACACACTATACCTCCTGACGCTATCTGGATACACTCTATAGTATATTATACAAATATGGCGTACTAGCTCTTCGGGTATTTCCGGCACAATATTATTATTCCCCACCACATAAATAATTTACCAATAAAGAACGCCATTGGTCGAGAAAAGGAGAACAAATAACCGAACATAACCGAATGTAATTATTGAACTAAATCAATCCATTCTCCATCATTTTCGTACAAACAATAAAAAATTATTTATTTATAATTAAAAATGTTGATCGCACTCATTTGTTTATAAATAATAAATTATAATAAGCGTATGTAATAACAATTACGATATCAACAATTGGTGAATAGATGGCGCCACGTAAAATTCGTTGAAAAAAAATATAAATAGGTTATGTAGGCATCTCTGATGCCGGTAAAGATTTTTTTTTTTTGAATTTTACATTTCAGCAGTACATAAAGAGCGTCGTAATTGTCGCAAAATACAATCAGTATATACCTATACTTATATTATGAATTATATAATTAAAAATTATGTTATTTATATACAATGATAAAAAAACGTTTGCTTACGCGGCATAATTTTTTATGGTATAAATACCAACGCACTACACGACACCATGATCAAAAGTGGCTTGAGATGTTTTCAAAAATTTCATTGATTTCCGTTCCGTTGGACAAATAGCCGAAATCTTGCTGTCGTCACACACTAAAATCATTGAAGATAATCACAAAGAAATTTTAATATTTTATATATTTATGCGGGTTAATTTTTACCTGAGAAAAGAACCATATTTTTAAATATACAAGCACATCATGATACAATATACTCAATTGTTTATATATTTTTATACGGCATTATGTTTAATAAATTATGGGTCGGTTGTTTTTGCCGATTATCATGGTGAAAATGAAGCATGTTATTCATATGCAGGTGGTTCTGTTTATCCTGCTGAATCAAAGCATGTTGATCATCAATTGCATACTACAAAAGCAGTTAGTAAGTTTCCAATCATTTTTAAAAATATAAATTAAATATTTTTTAGTAATTCGAATGGAAATATTTATTTTTATTTCATTTACAGTTGGAAAACGTGCTCCATTTTGGGAAGCTACTGCCGTTGTTAATGGAGAATTTAAAAAAATTAAATTAACTGATTATAAAGGAAAATATCTTGTATTTTTCTTTTATCCACTTGATTTGTAAGTTTATTAATTAAATTTATCTATTATCAATTTATTTCATTCATTGTGTTGTGTTTATTATAATAATTATTATTTTTGTTTTGTTTTGTACAGCACATTTGTTTGTCCTACTGAAATTTTGGCATTCTCTGATCAAATAAAAGAATTCAAACGATTGAATATTGAAGTCGTGGCTGCTTCAGTTGATTCTCATTTTACACATTTGGCATGGATAAACACACCGCGAAAAGACGGTGGATTAGAAAATATTGCTATCCCATTAATTTCTGATTTGAATCACAAAATATCAAAGGATTATGGTGTCTATCTAGAAGATTTAGGACATACATTACGGTACGATTTTTCGCATTATCAGAAAATAAATTCAATAGATCATAGAATTTTTTAATTTTATCTCTGGTATTTTTTTTTTATTATCATTAGTGGACTTTTTATCATTGATGGTAAAGGAATTTTACGACAAATCACTTTGAATGATCTTGCTGTTGGTCGCTCAGTAGATGAGACACTGAGATTAGTCCAAGCATTCCAATACACAGATGAACATGGTGAAGTATGTCCTGCTGGATGGAAACCGGGTCAAGATACGGTAAAAATAATTTTTCATATTCACTCATGACATTTCTAATTGATGTAAAAGAAACTAAAATCATTATTATTTCTTATTTTCAGATAATCCCAGATCCGGTTGGTAAAAATAAATTTTTTGCTAAAAATTTACATTAATGAAAAATTCAAATATCAATTTTTATTGTTAATATTGTACAATTTTACAAATCTATAATTTTATCTTCAATTTTTAATATTTCGTCATGAATATGCGGGGGTGTGTGGATTTATGTATATGAATCATGGTAATATTGATCAATGTATGTAATATTTGAAAGTAATACTCAGTATAACAATATTTTTTTAAAAAGTTCTTTCAGAATAAAAAAATAATGATTCATTTTAACAAAGACTATTCATATTCAGTAACATGCTCCAAAATTCATGTAATATGTGTGATGCAGTAGAATTTGCTACTTTAAATTATAAATTATAAATTTTTCGTGCGTTTTGGACTGGAAAGTGTAATCAGTTGGACTCTTCGCGGTGTTTTAGCAGATAAAACGGACGTCAAATTAATTTTCGGAGATGTACTTTTGGCAGTCACCAGTGTCACTTCATCAACTGAGTCTTTTTTATCAATTATCGTTGTACATTCATTATTGCTCGCTTCACTGTATATTAATTTTATATCTTCTGTAATTTCCTCTGGATTTTCAATAATTTTATTTTCTATATTTTTATTTTTATTAATATTGTCACTCCCGTGAATCCTCTGCTGTTCCGGATCTAATTCAGAAATAACTGGAGTTAATGAAATGGAGGAATGACCGGAATTTTTTAAACTAGTTACTGCGTCAACGTCCATTGCTGCTTCATTATCTATATCAAATAAGTATGGCTTGTTGATAGTCTTCTTTAATTCAATATGTTTATCCTCATCATTATCGTCGATATTTAATTTTGATATCTCTATCGGTTTATTAGCTGAATAAACAGTTCCTAATTCGCCATCGTGAAAATGAATAATTGAGCAATATCCATCGGTGGATGAAACAACTAATATTCGTCCGTCCATAGACCATGTAATGTCTGTCAATCTTGTATAATGAATATTTGATACAACTGCAATGGGTGATAATTGTTGAGTATCGTAAAGAAATACTGATTTTTGTGTAGCTACTGCAAATATCATTCTATAAGGCAACGCAATGATTGATACTGGACCGTCATCGCGCAATTCATAATTAACTGGACAGCAGCGCACTGCAATTGTTGGTTCATCCAATGTTGGCAGTATCATTATTGGTTCTTTAACATTGTGTCGTGAAAAAATAATTGTTGCATTCAATGGTCTTTCAGTGGATTCTTCAGGTTCAATTATTCCCGATGGTACAATTAATAATAATCCATCATTTGTAAATGTTAATCGTCTGAAGAATGATTTAAATGTGTCATCATGAAATAAACGAATTGTTTTTCCTTCGAGTCTGTGTCCTGGTGATGTTGGGACTTTTGCTTTATTTGCGCGTTGAATTGTTTTCATTGTATTTAAATCAATGAGCCGACATTGACGGTCAGTGCTCATTGTTGCAATATACTGATTGGATGGATCCCATGTTACTCCTTGAACAAATCCTTTGTAATCCTGTAATATGCTGATACTTCTGCCTTTATTGACATCCCATACAATAGCAGTGTTGTCGACAGAGCCTGACACCAACATATTTGAGTCTGGTGACCAGCTTATATCATAAACATCTTCTAGGTGTCCTCTCAATACTTTCCATGAGCTCCATTGTTCTTTATTTGAATTTTCATCACCTGGCAATGGCAAAATGTCCCAATTGCCTTTTTGTTTCCATAATATTATCACGGATTCTAAAATATTTAAAAAATAATTTCAACTTGTCGTTGGAGGAAATAATAACAAGGAACAATAATTATTAAAATATTTATGTCAAAAATTGTTGGCATACCATCGTCACCAGATGCTAAAATTTCTCCAGAAGGTGAAAATCGTACGACATTTACAGCTTTTTGATGGCGATTTAATTCAGTGACACATGTCATTGATATTCCACCATTATTAAATTCCACATGCCATATCTAATATAATAAATAGTTTAATTATTGCGATATCTTTCATTTATTTTCCAATTAATAATCAATGTGTTTCTATTTGTTTTTATTCTGCTTTTTTAGCTCACCAAAACATGTGAATCAGCACCACCAGTTGCTAGTCGCCAAAATTTTTCATCTTTATTATCTGTAGTTACTTTTGATGAATATTGAAAATCAACACTCAATACTGGATCACGATTGTGCCATGATATTTCTGGGATAATACACTTCATTGTGAATTAATTATCAATAAAAAATAAAGTTTATGTCGAGATTAGAACGTAAACCGCGACAATTATGAATAAATCAAATCATAACCTAAAAACAATGTATATATTCATTATAGTTTACTGCAATCTACTGTATATTGAGCCGGTTTACAGTTTACCGCTATATTTAGATGATTTTATTTCGAATATCAAACAATTGTCTCAATTTGTCTTTTTACTTTTATTTTTTTTTCAGATTTCGAACGCCAAAAATCTTTGCATTTATTATATCATGCTACTTGGTCAATTGTGTATAAAATGTAAATATATATGTGTGTATCTGATGATATATTTATGTACATATTTTTATTTATTTTTTATTTTTATGTACAACAAATGCCAGGGGTGTATTTTTTGATTGATTAAATATATAATAATGAATTAATTAGATTTAATAATAAATAATTATTGTAATTCCGATGAAAACAAAATTAAAAAAATGCCGACCGGGAATTTGAACCTAGGTAGTTTTGGAATATATAAGTTTGTTTGCCTGCAGTTAATTCATCATAGGGAATTTCCAACAGCGACACCTAGGACACTGAAGCTTAAAAAACCCTGCGCGTGCGCGTCACGAATTGTTTAAAATATATTTATCATTGAAGTTGAAATAATTTCCAATGTTTCTAAATAAACAAAAAACTATCAAGTATTGCGAATTTTTAATCAATCATCTTCACATAATTTTGCAACAATCTCACGTATAAAAAAATTCAAATTGCTTGAAATATAATAAATGGCGGGAAAAATTCAAAAAATAAATTAAGTATAAATTTATTTATTCTTTTTATTAATAAACAGTGTTTTATCAAACATTATAAAATTTTCATTCTCCATTATCTGACGACCATTAATCAATTAGAAATTAAACAAATTAATTTAATTTTTAAATAAAAGGCGAACTTTGTAGAGCTCATTTGGATGACCAATGAATGAACAACAGGTGAAATCAGTGAAATGTTAAAGGCCCAATAGGCATACACACACACATTATTATTTTCTTTCGGTAGATTCCTCAATCCTCTCAGTTGAAACTTGAATGGGAAAAATGAACATGGCCGCTGAGGTGAGGTGGCTCACATTATTCATTGCATTTACATTTATATCCACATTAAATGCAAATAATGTTCACCGAAAATTTGAATATAAATATTCATTTAAGCCACCGTATTTAGCACAAAAGGATGGCACAGTACCTTTTTGGGAATATGGCGGAAGTAAGTAAATACAAATTCAAACATAACCAAACTTTTACAAATAAGTTCCACGTCATCCTTATGTTTTTTTAAAAAAATCCTTTTATTACTAATATTTAATTGCTAAATGTATGAATAATAATTCATTCTTGATCATGTTTCCATATTCTAATTCATTCATTTCATTCAAATCAATAAATTCATTTATTTATAATAGTTCTTTGATGTCACTGTAACCGTATGGTAGTTTTTAATGTTTGCTAATCAACAATTGTACGCCTGATTGACGTTCATGTATTTATTAATTAATTTATTTACTTTCCAGATGCAATTGCAAGTTCTGAGAATGTACGTGTTGCACCATCGTTGCGTAGTCAAAAAGGTATTTGTCTCTTAAATAAAATAAATGTAATCAATGGCCATTTTCATTAATGTTTTTATCATGATTTAAGGTGCAATATGGACAAAGCAACCGTTGAATTTTGATTGGTGGGAGATTGATTTGGTATTTAGAGTAACTGGTCGTGGAAGAATTGGCGCTGATGGTCTTGCATTTTGGTACACGGCTGCAAAAGGCGCTTACGATGGAACAGTCTTTGGTAGCTCTGATATGTGGAATGGTCTTGGAATATTTTTCGATTCATTTGACAATGATAATAAACACAATAATCCATATATAATGGCTGTGCTAAACGATGGAACTAAAGTTTTCGATCACACTAAGTAACAATTTCATTTATTCAATAAAATTTCTCAATAATAATTCTTTATTTTTGCTCTGAATTATTGTTAATCATTGTAAATGTTTGTATTTTTTTTTTCTTCTTCATTATCAGTGATGGAACAACTCAATTACTTGCTGGATGCCTGCGAGACTTTCGTAATAAACCATTTCCAACTAGAGCACGAATTGAATATTATCAAAATACTTTGACGGTATGCGAAGAATATTTATATTCAATTTTTTAATATTAATTGAATAATATAATTGGGTGATGATGAAATACAAAAAATTTTTAACAGTTACTGTTTCATAATGGAATGACAAATAGCGATAGAGATTATGAAATGTGTTTCCGTGCGGAAAATGTCATTCTGCCTAAAAATGGTTATTTCGGAGTATCTGCAGCAACTGGTGGATTAGCTGACGATCATGATGTTTTGCATTTCCTAACAACGTCTTTACATCCACCGGGACAAATGGCAATTGATCAACACACTAATGCCGATGAGCAAGCAAGAATAAGCCAAGAGTACCAGGATTATCAAAAGAAATTGGATCAACAAAAAGAAGATTATAAAAAGTAATTAATTTATTCAAGACATTTATTACTGTATCAATATCAATAATTTTATTATATCATACTTTATTAAAATAATTTTACTTTTCTTTCAGGGAACATCCAGAACAATCTCATCTTGATAAAGAAGAATTAGACGATTGGTATGAATCAGATAATCAACGTGAGCTTCGGCAAATTTTCAGTGGTCAAATGCAAATATTCGACGTTTTACGCAATTTAAATCAAAAACTTGACGAAGTTGTTGGCAGACAAGAGCGAACATTGAGTTTAATATCTCAAGTTCAAGTTGGCGGTGTACAAGTAAGCGGTGGACAACAATCAGGCGGTCAACCAGTGCAATTAATCGACACAATAAGAAGACAAGAAGTGGACGCAGTACTCAGCAATCAAAATATTATTTTAAATACTGCTCGTGAAATTAAAACTTTCATTGGAGATGTAAACTCTAAGGCTGAAACAATTTTACACAATCAAGCACGAGCTCCTACTGCTCAAGTTCAACCAATGGGTTATGATTATCAATCACTTATATCAGAAATGAGAGATACATTAAATCAAGTAAAGCGAGACATTGCACAATCTTATACAAAACTTAGTGGGGATGGGCAAACTGGTAATTGCCCAACAATTAATTGTCTCAGTACTACTGTCTTTTTATTGCTTCTCGTTGTTCAAATGATTATAATGATTGGTTATAATATATATAGAGACAACAAGGGGGCACAAGCAAAGAAGTTTTATTGAGATTCTATTATATAGATTAAAATGTTTTCCATAATTAATTAATGGAGTATGATTGTTTTTTATTTTTGTGGAAAATGAAAAATGGCCGATGAAACCCAACATTTTTATATATTTTTTTTTTTAATAGATATCATTTTTCATATCATTTTTCTACGTATCTATCTATAATATATACATACACTCATATAAATAAATAGAGTTGGATCTCTATCTCTTTCAACAGCTCTAAAATATTTTCATAATTGTTTTCAAGAATTGAGCAAAAAAGTTCTATTTTTTTTTTAATTAATACATAAAATTTGTTGATTCAGCTCAATCGTTTCTTCATTCATTTTTCATTCTTGAGCTCGCACATGAATATTATTTTATAGAATAAAAAGAATATTCAAACCAGATCTTTTTTTCTTTGCTCAACATTATCATCAAGTTTCTAAATATTCTTCAATTTCTTTTGCATTCCTCAAAGTGTTTATTGGTATATTTATTTGTATTCTCAGTCATATATTCATGTTCATTATTCAATTATTGACCGTACGATTCGGATATTAATGCGATTATATTTTTTTTTTCTTT